>CAUYLG010019129.1:0-36563 GCA_963573385.1 Cacajao melanocephalus | reverse complement strand
GCCTAGCCAAAATGGTGAAACCTCATCTCTACTAAAAATACAAAAAAAATTACCTGGGCATAGTGGTGTTGCACGCCTGTATTCCCAGCTACTCGGGAGGCTGAGGCAGAAGAATTGCTTGAACCCAGGAGGCGGAGGTTGCAGTAAGCTGAGATGTGTCATTGCACTCCAGCCTGGGCAACAAGAGCAAAACTCCATCTCAAAAAATAAATAAATAAAAGAAAAAAAAATATATATATATATATATATGTACATATATAAAATATATATACTGATAATAGTAACCAACCCTTACTGACTCTATATGCTAGACCCTGTGCTGAGTGCTCTGCTTGTGCTTTCTCATTGTTACATCCTCACAACATACTCACGAAGCAGAGATATTATTCTTACTCTCCTGTCACAGACAAGGAAGTACTGCCTTGCTGACTTGCCCAAGGCTATACAGCTAGTAGGTGGCAATGCCAGGAATCAGCCCCAGGCAGACTAAGCTCAGAGTCCCACTCTTAGTCAGCTCATTATATCCTCTCCCTTAGACCAAGAGTTGGCAAACTCTTTTCATAAAGAGCCAGATAGTATTTTATTCTTTGCAGGCCAAATCAATCTCTGTTGCATATTGTTGTTTGTTTAGGCAGTCCTTAAGATAATACAATCATTCTTCACTTCTGGGTCATCATCTAGATTGGTCCAGAGGCCCTTATGTAGCAGCCTATGTCATCTCAGTTCACGTACACTACCCCCACCCAGCCACACAGTACCAGGAAACACCCAAGTCTTCAACTCCTAGTTCAGAGACATCCTCAGTTAACAGTTTCTTGGGTGTCCCTACAGAAACTATCATCAATGCAGCTATAAGATACATTTTTTAAGGTTTTACACAAATAGGAGCTGTTGAGCTTCTTGCCTTTAAAAACTAACAGTATGCTCTGGTGTTCAGTTCATGTTAATGCAGTTGATCCATCTCATTAATCTTTTTTTTTTTTTTTTTGAGACAGAGTCTTGCTCTGTCACCAGGCTGGAGCGCAGTCTCAGCTCACTGAAACCTCCGCCTCCTGGGTTCAAGCAATTCAGGCATGTGCCACCACACCCAGCTAAGTTTTGTATTTTTAGTAGAGATGGGGTTTCACCATGTTGGCCAGGCTGGTCTGAAACTCCTGATCTCAAGTGATCTGTCAGTCTCGGCCTCTCAAAGTGCTGGGATTACAGGCGTGAGCCTCTGCACCTGGCCAGAAATTTACTTCTAAAAGACAAGGCGGATAAGTGGGTTTATTATATGTAAGTTCTTATTTTGGATTCTTGGTAGTTTCAAGATGCTTTAGTTATGAAAATAGAGTCTGCAATGTACTTTAGTGATTCAGTTCTGTTGCTGTAAATTCTGTTTACTTTTGTGTGTGTGTGTGCGTGCGCACAGGTAATATTGAAATTAGCATCTTCATACACAGCCCTTTTTTTCCCCAATAACATTATTTTTCTCACTAGAGTAAATGTTCGGGAATTGAAAGAGGATTACTGAAGGAAATAAGCATTGGCACTTATTTTCCATCATTTTCTGAGAATTTCTGATATTTGATTCTATTTTAAACCTACTTCCCACAGTATTTTCTCTGCAATCTGTACTTTTTTTTTTAATAAAGACAGCTATGTGCTCATTCCGTTTTCTGAAGGGACAGTTTTCAAGCAAGCATATTTATTATGTTACTGAAGACTGGATGGTTCAATGTTTATGCTGTAAGTACCTTTAAATGTGCTTAACTATCATTCACATGTTAAATTCGGCCTCAGTTAAAGGGCAAATCTTCTTTGTTTCTCTTCCATTTCAACTCTGAGTGGCACGGTTCTAGACCCACTCAAGAAAGATCAAGGTAAAGACTTAGAATTTTTTTTTAAAACTCTCCCACATTCTCAAGGTTGGTTTAAACGTGACAGAATGTGGTGGCTCGGAAGTGTCTGCCGCCTGCCGGGACTTGGCTTGCTTCAGTGCTTATGGGCAAGAAAGCTTGATAAGGCTTCGTTTGTGAGTGTAGAGCAGTTTTAGGTTCTCCTTGTACCTTTAGCAGCTCTGAAGTGGTGAGCAGGACACTTCAAACTCAGTCTTTGTTCAAGGGCAAATGGGATTGTGTGCAGAAAGCTGACCTGGCCCTTGAGGGCCCATTAGATCCCACTCCCAGCAGCTCTTCTGCCTCGGTTCCTTCCCCTTCTCCCCTGCTGTTCTCCTCCTTGGATGTTCCTCTTTCTAGCAAGCATCATCTCACCCAGAGGCCTCTCTGGACCACACTGTGCAAATCACTTCCCCCGCTACACCTGCCCACCCCAATCACTCTCATCTGTTTTACCTTCACTTATTAAGATTCAAAATTATCTCACTTTGTTTGTTCATTGTCTTCCTCTCTGGGAACGAAACTCCATGAGGGACAGACCTGGGCTTTCTTATTTGGTGCCGCATCTCTGGTGCCTACAGCAGTGCCTGCGATAAGTAGGTGCTCAATAAATGCTTTGTGGTAGTGTGTGTGAATGAATGGGAGGTTACAGGGAGTGCAGGTGGAGCCCTGGATATTGCCCTGCTCTGAGGATAGGAACAGCACTACTTTCTAGTCATCAGGTGTTTGGCCACAGAGGTCATTCCTGACTCTCTAACCCCTACCTGGCTTCAGCTTAAGATGCCACTCAGCCTATTCTCTTGACAATTGGCCCCTCCTTGTCCATGGTCAGTTGTTGCCCTAGATGCAATCTGTTGCTGTTGAAATCAAGGTCACAAAGACCTGTGGCCTCCCTCCGATGTTTTCCAGCAACTTCCTCCCTTCATCTATTCCACGAGGCAAAGCAGCCCAGACACAATACCCAACTCAAAAACACAGCTCACCATCCATGGCTCAGCCATTCACCAAACATGTAGTTATTGGGCTCTAGGGGTTCAGGGTGATCAAGACAGAGCTGACATTCCAGTGGAGTCAGCATGACGGGGAGTTAATGCACCCAGGTTTCGGGTGGTGAGAAATGCCAGAAAGTGGAGAAAACGGGGATCTGATGGAGGTGATGGATGGAAAAGGCCACTCTGAAGACTCGGGAGGTGGGAAAAGCATTCCAGGCGGAGGGAACAGCAGCTACCAAGGCCCTGTAGTGGGAATGCATTCAGCAGAGTAGAGTGTTCATAAAAAGACCAGTAGGGTCGAGGCAGAGTAAACCAGGAGAGAGAGTGGTCGAAAGTGAGATCTGAGGTGTCAGCACGGTCGGCTGTGTGAGAGCTTTGAAGCCATTCTAACTGCAAAGGAAACCACCAGCCCACTTAAAGCAGGAGATGACATGGTCTGATTTATGTTTTCTAGATCACTCAGGCTGCTATGCAACAAATGGGCTATAGGTAGGAAAGAGCAGAAGCTGGTAAATGCAGAGACTTCAGCATAGGTATCTTCCTTTTCCACCGGGGTGGTGCCCTGCTCTTCCCCATCAACGTGAAGGAGAGTCATGTACTCTGTCTTTAGAAAAAGTAAAACCTTCCCAGCACTTTGAGAAGCCAAGGCGGGCAGATCACGGGCTCAGGAGATTGAGACCACCCTGGCCAACATGGTGAAACCACGTCTCTACTAAAAGTATAAGAATTAGCTGGGGGTGGTGGCACATGCCTGTAGTCCCAGCTACTTGGGAGGCTGAGGCAGAAGAATTGCTTGAACCCGGGAGGGGGAGGTTGCAGTGAGCCGAGATTGCGTCACTGCACTCCAGTCTGGTGCCTGGCAACAGAGCAAGACTCTGTCTCAAAAAAAAAAAAAAAAAAAGTAAAACTTTTGGTGTTTGGGACTGCTAGTTGTCGTGTGGGATGAGGAGTGGTTATGAGCAGAAAAAATAGTAAATCAAGGAGTAGACAGCTTCTGTTTAACTATGTGTGCTATGTTTGATTCAGGAACACAATGTGGCTTTCATTCCTTCTACAAATATTGAAAGTCTACTGTGTGCTAGGCACTGTTCTAAATGCTTCCAAGGACAAGTGTCTGGTCCCCTTTCTCCATATATAGTAAATAATTCTTATGACTAATAAATCCATTACATACTCATGATTGGTTTCCTGGTTTAATAACCTGCAGTCTTTGAACATTTTATTTCCTATAGAGCACATTTAGGGTGGGAAAAAAGCTAAGGAGACTGCCATCATCACCCCAAAACCTAAAGGGTCTGCAAGTAGACGGACGCTTGGCCGACACGATAATGGAATGGGGAAGCAAGCATAGAATAATAACAGGGCGATTTTGGAACTTTGATGACTAAGGGAGGAAATGACAGGGGCCTGAAGGGGAAATAGCTTAAAAGGAGGAAGGTGGGAGGCCGGTAAGAGAGCTGCCGTGGAGGGGGAGATTAGAACACTCCAACTTGACTTGCGAAAAAGGGAAATACCTTTTTTAGGAACCATTATTTCCAAACATATCGCCCATAAAGCGTTTGTTCAGGAGAAGAGCAGCCTTGTGCACACACCTCCGAAAAGCAGAGTCGCCCCTGAGAATATGTGCGCTGCTGTGCCTGAGACACTATCCCCAGCGCTGGGCATGGGAGACTGCACTTTTATTTTTTGCCGCCAGGCTGGAGTGCAGTGGCACAATCTCAGCCCAGCGCAAGCTCTGCCTTCTGGGCTCAAGTGACCTTCCCACCTCAGCCTCCCACCTCAGCCTCCCAAGTAGCTGGGACTTCAGGCACCCACCCCTGTGCCCGGCTAATTTTTGTATTTTTAGTAAGGGTAGGGTTTCACCATATTGCCCAAGCTGGTCTCAAACTCCTGTTCTCAAGTGATTCACCCACCTCAGCTTCCCAAAGTGTTGGGATTACAGGTGTGAGTCACCGTGCCCGGCCAAGCTCCGAACTCTTCAAACTCCTCCGGGAGACCAGGTGTGGAGGGATGAGAGGCAAAAGAGCAGTAGGGTCCTGCCTGTGTGTTGCAGGTGTTTGCCATTAACAATAAGTGAAAAGTGCTTTGTGGAATGTTCACTTGGGGTTCAGAGGGTTTTTTTTTTAGAGACAGGGTCTCGCTCTCTCATCCAGACTGGAGTGCAGTAGTGTGATCATAGCTCACTAAAACCTCAAACTCCTGGGCTCAAGCAAGCCTCCTGCTTCAGCCTCCCAAGAAGCTGAGACCACAGGTGCGCACCACCATGCCCATCTAATTTCTTTTTATGTTTTAGTAGAGATGAGGAGCTCTCCCTATATTACCCAGGCTTGTCTTGAACTCCTGGCCTCAGTCAGTCCTCCCACCTCAGCCTCCTAAAGCACTGAGATTACAGGAGTGAGCCACCACCCAGCTCAGGTTCAGAAGTGAGGGTTTCTCCACAGTTGAAAGGGGAATAGAAACACAAGAGTCATTAATTAATAACAAGCATCTCAAGGTGCTCCTTCCTTACACCGGCATTCCCCAAAGTGAGGTGATGGGCAGCCACTGGGAGACATGGCCAGTTACCCAAGACATTCTCCCTAACCTCCCTTTGGGTATCTCAAATAAAGGTTGGGATGGGTTTATCTGTAGTCCATTGTTAACAACTAAGCGAGCAAACCTAGTGAATTGCAATAAATTCACACCAACGGAATAAAAGCAGAAAAGCTTAAACAACGGAGTGGTTCCTTGCTTTCCTGAAGCACCTCTAAAAATGACCATAGAAAGATGGAGAATTTGGTAAGCAAGGCTGAACCTTCACTCATTTCTCTGTGACACATTAAACGGCTTGAGCCAGCTTTGAATTCTTCCTGATCGATCAAATGGAAAGATCACACCCCGCAGGGACCCTGACTGCAGGCACACCAGAAGATCTCAAGTGCGGTGCACAGAACAGTTTTTTGACATTACTGGTGTATCCTGATGTGCATTCAAACAAACTAACACTAGCTCATCAAACCTGTAACTTCATGGGTAACATTGCTGAGGAAGAGTTGTTTTTTACTTGGCTCAATCTATTATTTTATCTAAAACAATTGTACAGTGGCACATGGATATGGCAGGAAGCATGCAGCTGCTAGACACACAAAGCTTTAGAAACACAGGCCGGGGACCGGGTGTGGTAGCTCATGCCTGTAATCCCAGCACTTTGGGAGGCTGAGGTGGGAGGATGGCTTGAGCCCAGCTGTTGGAGACCAGCCTGGGCAACATAGCGAGACTGTGTCTCTACGAAACATTTTGAAAATTAGCTGGATGTGGTGGCTCATGCCTGTTGTCCTAGCTCCTTGAAAGACTGAGTTGGGAGGATCGTTTGAGCCCAAGGGTTCGAGGCTGCAGTGAGCTGCGATCATGCCACTGCACTCCAGCCTGGGTGACAAAGTGAGACCCTATCTCTAGAAAAGAAAAAAGAAGGAGAAACACAGGCTTAGACAAAGTTATCTTCTAATTGGAGTTGGCATAATTGCTTATGACCCATGAAATAATACAAAACTCCTTCTTTCTTTATGCCTTTCCTCACTTTTTTACTTCAAGAAAGAAAAAAGGAAAGAGAGAAGGAAAGGAAGTTAGAAAGGAAAACCACCTACATGTTATTTTCTCTGTAATCCTTCACTTGGCTTTCATGAACTAAGAGGTAAGAGTAGGAAAAGAAGTCATGGGAAATGTATATTTTGCAGCTGGATGGGAACTTGGAGGTTGCCCTGTAACGCTCTCTCACTTTCAGATGAACACACTGAAGCCCAGAGAAGTTCTGTTACTTGCCCTCCTTGAGTGAGCTTTTCATGAGCAAGGGTGAAATTGTCAACCCCTTAACTTGACCCAACAGTTCCCCAAACCAAATATCTTAAGCAATAACTCAGGGACTTAGCTGGCAAGGAATAGACTTGGCGGTGGGAGGCAGTGGCAAGGCTGTGAAGGAACATACTAGGATCTCTAGGGCACGTTGAGCTGGAGAATGCAGTCTGATATGACATTGGCCGGTCTCGGGCCACAGCTGTGATATCAATTATGTGAAGGCCTGAGAAACCTTTATTATTGTATCATTTCAATCCTGAGCTTACATCAAGGAACCCCAGTTACCTGTCCCCCCAGCATATATTGTCAGACATACAGTAGATGCTTAATAAATAATTGCCAATTCTATGAAGCCCTAAAAGTCAGCTTAGCAAGCTTTCCATGAGTAGGGGAAGTGTATTGAAGCATGTCGATCTGGGTAAGACCCAAACCTACTGGAAAACCGCAGTGTTCAGGTGTCAGGGAAGCAAATGTTTCATTTCCACTGGGTGGCTTTGGAATTTTTTTCTGGCCACAACCTCCTCCTCAAAGCCTGTTAGTAGGCAGTGCTTCCTACAGCTGCAGAAGTTCCTTTAATGTGTGGCTTTTTCATCTGAATCATCGAGAAGAATTCAAAGCTGGTTGGGTCAGAGTTCAATGTTATCACAGAGAACCCAGTTAAAGTTTGTGCTTATTCACAGCATATGCCATTCTCCAGGATTATTTTTAGAGGTGTTAAGAAAATAAGGAACTCTCTTTTCATTAAAGTTTTTCTTTTTCTCTCGTATCCCTCCTCATATCCTAGTTCACCAGGTTTATTCACTTCGTTTTCCCTGGTGTCTATGGATAAACGGGCCACAGAGGCTATTTGCATCCATTTGGATGGGAGGGAACCAATGGGAATGTGGGAGAGAATGTGTTATGTAACCAGCCCAGCCTTTCCCATGGCTGGGATAGCAGGAAGGGCAGTGAACCTCCCCCAGGAGCTTAGAGAGCCACTGGCCAGATCCACTGGCAAGGACAGCTGCAGAGAAGGTACTTTTAGACCCAGACCTCACGGCATTCCTGCACAGACTCCTACAGAAAGATTGCCCTTCCCAAGCGATTTGCGATTTCTGCTGCTGTTTTCCAGGATATGGATAGTATTTTTTAAAATAATTTCTTGAAAGGATCAAGATGAAGGTGAATGTGAGTATCTGAGTTTCTCTCTTCTGGCATCCATTTCCTGCAACTATTTGATTGCATAGGACTCTGAGTTAACTGTGTAAAGGGGTCCAGAGCTTGCGATTGCCAGTTCTCCCCTTATATTAAGAAAGCCGGTAATGATGGTTTCCAAATGACTGTCACACCATAGGAAACAACTGAAAGCTGCATCAGGTTTTGAAACCAAAAAGGGAGACCTTATATTTTTGTTTAGAAAATTATATTCTATTCAGGTAAGTTTTGTTTTAAAGCTTAAACGTTACTTTATTTATTTATTTATTTATTTATTTTGAGATGGAATGTTGCTCTGTCACCAGGCTGGAGTGTAGTGGCGTGATCTCAGCTCACTGCAACCTTCACCTCCCGGATTCAAGCAATTCTCCTGCCTCAGCATCCCCAGTAGCTGAGACTATAGGCACGCACCACCATGCCAGCTAATTTTTGTATTTTTGGTAGAGGCGGGATTTCGTCATGTTGACCAGGCTGGTCTCAAACCCTGACCTAAAGTGATCCACATGCCTCAGCCTCCCAAAGTGTTGGGATTACAAACATGAGCCACTGCACCCGGCCTTATACGTTACCTTAAATAGAAGAGTAGCTTGGCATGGTGAAACCCCATATCTACTAAAAATACAAAAAATTAGCTGGGTATGGTGGCGGGCCCCTGTAATCCCAGCTACTTGGGAGGCTGAGGCAGAAGAATCACTTGAACCTGGGAGACAGAGGTTGCAGTGAACTGAGAGCATGCCACTGCACTCCAGTCTGGGCAACATGAGCAAAACTCCTTCTCCCCTCCCCCCAAAAAAAGAGTAGTTGGGAAAAGGGAGTTTCAATTCACACTTCCAGTTAAATAACTTCAGATCATTATCTGCACACTCTGGAGCTTTTCATTCAAGAATTTTCACCTTTTTCAAAAAAAGGGGGCTGAAGCAGAAACGCAATTCTTTTCCTGGCCTATTTGGCAAATTAATATTAATCACACACAAAAAAAGCAGCAGTTTCTATTCAGCATCTCTTACTTAACTACTTTGCTAAGTTTTTTTTAAAAACAGCTCCAAGAAAAACAACTGTCCTTTATAGGAGATGAGGCAAGAAACCACATAGCTATCACCTCATTAAAAGAATTCCAAATATTTCTGAAAATGAGATGCAGATTATTGAAGCAAATCTGTCTCAAGTTTTACAACCTCATCAACAAATTCTCTCACCACATTAGGCATGACAAATTAAAGAGAAATAGTTTAATCTACTTACACATTCTTATAGCAAGTTCTGGTGATGAAATGTACCGTTTTGCTATTTTAAGTAACAGTTCCTCTTAACTTACGGAATTTTACTTTCAAATGTAAATATTGATATGGAAAGCCACTGCAATTCATGGGAGAAAATAAAAGTTCAGATCACAGCTTCTTTCTTGGATAACTATGTCAAAGGGAGATGATGACAGAGGAAGGAAGGAGGCAGAAGGGACAAAGAGAAGACAGGAACAAGCTGGTGAAATGAGGGAGGGGAGGGAGAGAGAAATGAATATTAGATGAGGGAGGAGGTGGTTGCTTGCCTGGTGCTCCCTTCTCAATTGCAGACCTCACAGCACAACTATAGGAATTGTAGGAGGTTTTCCAGGAGGAAAGTAGGGACGTGGTTATTCTGAATGCTTTCCCCAACATCACACGCATACAACACTCAGCTACTGTGTCCTGCTACTGCACATCCTAACTTTGGCCTTGGGGAACACGTCCCATCATGGGAGGCCCTCCTGTCTGGCCTGGATCTTTGTGCACCCAGATCATTTTTGCAGGAAATGAACGTGGACTCAAAGTGTTTTTCTTTAATCTCAAATCTCTAGCTCCCCAGACCCCTGTTTTCTACCAAGAAGGGCGCCTCAATGAGTGACATAATCTTCCAGAAAGATGCTATACTTATAAAAAGCATCAATGGAGAGCTATGCTCATCTTGCTCTTTTTTACAAAATTTAATAGTACATTTTGGATATTGTCCCATTTCCACTGATAGAAGCTCTGCCTCATTCTTGCAATGGCTACATTGTACTCCATTATACAAATGTCTGTTTTTTAGCTTCATCTCCCTCTTCCAGGAGCCACTTTGCCATCCTGTATCTGCTAAGATAGAATATCTGCTAAGATAGAATCTGTGCTAAGCAGAGTGGTTTTTAGGCTAAAAGAGCACACTTCAGACCCAAAACTGCCTGCATTCCAATCTGGCTTTGGCCCTTGAGCACTGAGCTACCTTATGCTACTTTCTTGCCCTCTCTGTCTTAGCTTGCTCATCTCCTAAATGAAATGTTAGTTATAGTACCTGCTTCATAAGGTTTTTGAATATCAAATGCGGTCATCAGTGCTAACTACTTATCCCAATGCCTGGCACAGAGTTGAGAAACTGTGACCCATCCTGATTCCCAAGTGAGCCATCCTGATTTCCAAGTGACCCATCCTGATTCCCAAGTGAGCCATCTGATTCCCGTGACCCATCCTGATTCCCAAGTCAGCCATCCTGATTCCCAAGGCATTGGCTAACAGTGGACAACAAGACTAACACAGTGCCTGGGTAATCGGAGTGCAATGGACACTCCTGTCAGGGCGAACAGAATGGTTTTGTGAGGGGCTAAATTGCGTCTAAAACATTAAAGAGGATTTTCCCCCTTCTTCTTCTTTTTTTTTTTTTTCCAGACAAGGTCTCATTCTGTCTTCCAGGTTGGAGTGCAGTGGCACAATCTCGGCTCACTGCAACCTCTGCCTCCCAGGCTCAAACCATCCTCCAGCCTCAGCCTCCCAAGTAGCTGGGATTACAGGCGTGTGCCACCATGCCCAGCTAATCGTTATATTTTTTATGGAGATGGAATTTCACCATGTTGTCCAGGTTGGTCTCAAACTCCTGAGTTCAAAGCGATCTGCCCACCTCAGCCTCCCAAAGTGCTGGGGTTACAGGCGAGAGCCACCGCTCCCAGACAACTTCTCCCCATTGTTTGATTAGTTATAGGAAAATAACACTAGCTGACATACACACTGTGTGAGAAGTCTCTATTGTTATGTGGGGTTTGCAAAGTGAGGACCCTTTCCAGATGGTCTTTGCTGTAACTCCTTAAGCTAGGCATGGTGACATGTGCCTGTAGTCCCAGCTACCCGTGAGGCAAGGCATTTAAGGCTGCAGTGCACCATGATCATGCCTGTGAATAACCACTGCATTCCAGCCTGGGCAACATAGCAAGACCCTGTCCCAAAAAAAAAAAAATTACCCCTCTCTCATCCTTCTAGAGGTGACCTCACAGAGCGTTGTCACCCACCAGAAATCCCTCCCAGAAGAAGTGTCTGTAGATATTTTGATTCTTCCTCGGGTTGTCCTTCCTCCTCTGTCTTCCCTTTTTGAAGAATATGGGTGGGAAAAATGGAGGTGGTGAGGGGATTTTTCTTATGCTCTTGGAAACTTTATTTTTTTTGACATAATGTCCTTTTAGAAGGGTGGAAAGTAAACATGCACAAGCCGACAGATAACACCATTCTCTCTGCTTTAACCTTTCCTATCCTATATTTGAATTTACGTGAAATGAAACACTTCCAAGTACATTCGAGGCGAAACTGTTGACTTTAAAGATGATCAAGGAGCCCTTTCTCCACTCTGCACTCACTCCTAATGTGGAGTCTGGGCTCAGCTACCTCATAAAAATATACAACAGGATATGTCACTGATCTCAACATAAAAGCTCCTACATCCATGGGAATCCTCCGTGAACTTCAGGGATTCACATTTCCCATTTATCAAAAGATCCGTGATATTTGTAGCGTACGCATTTTTTAAAATGTGGTTTCTCTATAACTAACCATTCCCTCATGGCCCTCAAAGGGGAAGTTGGAAGCATTCCGTCACTTTGCCTGAACACTAAGAATTCTTGGAAGTAAGACATGGAATCTGTGAGAAGGAAACCAAAATGCTAAACATAGACATTTTTCAAAGAAGGATTTTAGTAGAAGAAAAATGACCTTCTTATTGACCTTGGGGATCTATATCTCTGTATGGATCAGGGGCCTAGACATCACTTACTGCCCCGGCTTCTTCCACAGTTACATCTCTACCACTTGTGTGGGGGAACTTCTTTATTTACCACCTCCCACTACGGACTGGTGACCTCATGGTATGATTTACCTTCCCAAAGAGAGAATGATGTTCTTGATTACTTGGATGGAAACCATCTCATGATCTCTACTTTCCTATCTCGTAGTTACTACCGTTTTAATTTTAGGAGCATAAGAGTTTGGTAGGGGGTGGGTTGTGAAAGATAAAACAAGGAGGAAGCAGGATGGGGCCACGATGCTGCTCTGACCCCTGTGATGGGAAAGAGAGAAGGAGCTGGACAGAGGAGAGAGAGCCTCAAACTATGGGGCAGCTTAGACACTGTCTTGACAACTCAGCCAGGGCTTTGGGATAAAAATTGCCCAACCAATGAGTCCTGCATTGGGCAGAAACACTCAGGCCCCCTGACTATTAACTTTCATTTTGCAAAGGAAATCTGTGTGGGGGCCTCTAAGACCCCAGCAATGGGCTGAACTCAGCAGCAGAGCGCTTCACTGGACCAGAGGAGTAATATTTTAAGATCTGTCTGAGCATGCCACAGCCTCCACCACACCCAAATGTCTTACACCCCGCCTGCCTCACTCATGTATATTTCTTGCCCAGCTCCTATAATCGTTTGAGTTTGCTGCTTCTGTTTGGAGCTGTCTTTAAAGTAACTCTTTCTGGGTTTGCACACATTTGGACGTAAGAGTTAGCAGATGAGAGGAGGAAGCAGACTGGGACTTGGGAAGGCTGTGCAGAGGATTGGCAATAGCAGGCTCCAGTCGGATAGACGCGAGTTTGACTCCCCACTCTACTACCTGCTGCTGCATGATCTTAGACAGGTCATTAATCTCTCCTAGTCTTGGGCACCACAAAGCACTAAAATGAGGCCAACAGAGCAATCCGTGTACCCCAACCTGCCCCCCAACCCTGACCCTCTGAGTTTCTGCAGCTTTGTTCTTTTGAGTAAACTAAGGAGAAAGAAAGTGGAAGGTAAAGCAGAGAAGCAAGCTGTGCATGTGGGCGAGTCCGCGTGGGCACAGTCACCCAGGAACTGTGTCTACCCCAGCCTAGAGAGGGGATTTCCATCCTAGGAACAGGGACGATGAAGCAGCATAACTGAGGCTGCAGCAGCTGCTTCTCTCCCAGCTCATCTAAGCTGCTCCTGCCTAGAGCTGCCATGGCTGCTGATGGCCCTTATGCCACCGGGGATGATGAAAGTGTGTGGGCCAGTTCCCTCTCTGCTTCTGACTTTCCCTGGCCCATTCAGCAGTGCGTCCCTCTCTTCTCTGCAATTATGCTCCTGCTCTTCTTCCAAGGCTCACCTCAAGTTGCATCCAGTCCTTCATCAGCTCCTCCCCAAAACTAATGAAATCCAGCCTCTGCCCTCATCCAAGCCACAGGCATCTCCCAGAGGGACTGGACAATTGGCTTTTATTCACCTCTCTGGCTCCCACTTGCTCAATGCACTCAGTCTTCCACCCAGTAACCACATATAAACAGCAGCCACTACGGACATGAGGAGCCAGGGCCTCTGTTGATCTCTCTCCAGGCAGCCTGGTCATTTTTCAGTTCCTCCAACTTTCCACGCGCCCCCCACACAGACTCACTCACACTCGCACATCCCCCCTCACCCACACACTCCAGCCTCCACACATTCCTCATCCTCTGCCTGAACGCCCTCTCTCCCTACCCCTTTATCTGACTGACTCCTCCTCACCCCCAGATGGAAGTTTCCATGGCCATTTTCTCAGGTAAACTTTCCCTAAGCCCTCACCCATCACTACTTCCCAACTGCACTTAGAATTTGTCATAACTTCCGGTATTTTATTTCTCATAACTTCCTGTATTTTATTTCTTATAACTTCCTGTATTTTATTTCTCATAACTTCTTGTATTTTCTTTCCATCCCACTTGTAAGAGGTGGAAACCCTGTGTTTACTTCTGTGATGATTTGATTAGAATTTGTCTCCTCCACTAGAATGTACATGGCATGAGATCAGAACCAGTTGTGCTCACCACGATACCTCCAGCAGAGCCCCTGGCATATAGCTGATGCTCAATACGATCTCGGTGAATGAATGAATGAATGGCTCCCCAGATTTCTCCAAGTGCAGCTAAGACCACTCTATCCTCAGCTGCTCGAGTTTAGATTAGCACATTGCATCTGCCAGATGTGTCAAGGTCTCTGCACTGAGGTTATCATCACCATAAGGGCAGTGAATCTCTTATTCTTCACCTTTGTTTCCCTATCCGCCTCCCATTCTTCCTTCCAAATGTGTATTCATTTTCCTTCTCCTTCTTCCAGCTATTGTATGAGGATGGGCATTTGGGGGAAATGTCCTTTTTGGAAATCATTTAAGAACATTTCTTCCATTGTACCCAGAATCTAACTGCCTATGTACCCACAAGGCACAAAAATGTGAACATACGTCCTCCTTCACCTCTTAAATTTCTACACAAATGTTTCTGGATTAACACCCTATTAAAGAGTATCTTGTGAGTGACCTGAACAACCATTGCGACAGTTACTGGATTCCTTTGCAGTGGCCTGTCAACTGCTTCCAGCTGTTATTCACAAAGAGCTCAGTGCAGTGCCAGGAACGCGGGTGCACGATGAGTGCTTCCTGCTGCTATTGCCATGTCCAGTGCTGCCCGCACTCCAGCCTGACCACAAGGGCCTGAGGCCAGCTGTAAGTGGGGTGGTCAGGGGCAGCCTTTGCAAAGTGGTGACTCGAGCTGAGACCCAGAGGAGGAGGATCTGGCAGAAGAAAGTTTGGGCAGAACGAACAGCAAAGGAAAAGTCTGAAGGGGAAGCCAGCTCAGGGGATCTGAGAAAAGTAAGAAAACAATGTGACTGGTGGGAAATGAACGAGGGGAGAGCCACGAGCTGGGAGGCTGATCCTGCCTCAAAGCCACACTGGGAAGGTGACCTTTTGTTCTGAATGCAGTTCTCAGCAATTAGAGGTTTTTAAAATAAGAGAACAACAGAATCCAATTTATGTGTATAAAATGAAATATTCTGGCTGGTGTCTGGAGAGTGGGTTTTAAGGTGAAAGGATGGATGTGAGGAACCAGTTAGAGTTCAGGTGACCTTGGACAAGTCATTTGATCTCTCTGACCTTCCATTCTCTCATCTGTAAAATGGGGATAAGAAAGTCTGCCTCTGAGATTTCAGAGAAATAAGTGATATAATGACTTCAGTGCATCCAACACAAAACAGGTTCTCATTCAATATAATTCCCTGTTTGCCCTCCATTTCAGGGAAGGAATTCCCCAAGACTTTCCACGTGCATTTCATTTTTCTTTTGTAACATTAACATGGATGGTCTTTGCTACCAAAACTCTGAGACATAATTAATTGATTGCATGAGCTGTCTAGAGACACCCCCTGTCAATTGTAATGAAACGCCATACAGTATTTCACTCATACAGAAGGGAGTCATGGTATGGCGGCATATTTAGAGTTTTCCTTTGCTGGAAGTTTACATCCTTTGAAGATGTGGTCTGCTGTCCTGAAGACAGCAGGCCAAAATTACAAAATAAATCATATACCAGGAATAAAACTGCTGCTGTCCATCTTGGACAGCTGTGGGTGCCCAGTGGGATGGATGCTCACAAAAACCCCATTGTTCTCTGGAAAAAGCCCTTGCTTTCACCATAGGCAAATCCACCAGCTAAGCTGCATCCAATCTTCAGAGCGGCTGCCATATTGTAACAACTGCTCTGTCTAAAGATACGCACTATCTTATTTCTAGACAAATGCAAGTACATTTCAGATGGTGGGTTTTTAAAGATTGATTTAAATGTATTTCATGGGAATTATGATGAAATATACCATAATGTATTTCATTACAGGCTTTTATTTTGCCCTTTTTTTCCCCCAATGTAGATGGTTAAAGTACAGTTTTCAAAAAGGCAAAATTATGACTCCCATGCAAATATAAAATGAACTCATGTCAAAGATTTTAATCAATTTTGATGGATTAATAGGGAATCAGTGAAATGTTAAAACTAAGTCAAAGGTCATTGAGGATACTTGTCCAACTTGAATGAATTTATTTTTAAAAAGAGATCATTGAGGCGCTAGGTAGGTATAGGCAATTTAATTAAGGAATATTAGAGTGTGATTGCAAGGCTAAATATGAAACTGATTTAAGTCCTACAAGGTAATAAACCATAACCTTTCAGATTATCGTTTTTTACTGAACAGCAATTATTTGCCTATTTAACTGGAAAACTATCTACAAAGCAGCATGTAACTTTTATAAGTTTGTGTGTTTTTTTGAGACAAGCTCTCACTCCATCACCCAGGCTGTAGTGCAGTGGCACAATCTCGGCTGACTGCAACCTCCACCTCCTGGGCTCAAGCCATCCTCCCACCTCAGCCTCCCCAGGAGCTGGGACTATAGGCGTGTGCCACCATGCTGGACAATTTTTGTATTTTTTGGTAGGAACAGGGTTTCACTGCATTGGCCAGGCTGGCCCAGAACTCCTGGCTTCAAGTCATCTGCATGCCTCTGCCTCCCAAAGTGCTGGGATTCCAGGCATGCACCATCACGCCTGGCCTAAGTCTTGATCTTTAATCAATACTCTTTACAAGACTCTAAAACTCTGTTCCCTTAAATACTTCATCACTGCTGGATTCTCCAAGCTCAGCACCCACATTCTTGTGAAACCCGCTCCCAACACATTCAAGGGATAATGATTCCATGTGTAAACTAGTTATACCTTGAGGTTTATCTTCTGGATATGCTGGTGGTCATTCTTACTGAAGGTTATCCAGAGGCGTGGGTAGAGGGTCACAGAAAGCTTTCCTCTTACCCTACTCCAGACAGAAATAGGAGTGCTCATCTTGGTGTTTGTGACTTTTTACCTCTTAAAGACTTGAAAATGGGGGCGTTATGTCACGCCTCCCTTTCATTCACTAACTCATCAAGTAGCCAAAGATCCCGTACTCTGTGCTGGACTGTGGGATGCAGTCCAGAGCAAAGAGGGTGTGGCCCTCACTCTCCCAGAGCTTAAGTTCTTGTGGGGAGACAGATCCTAGATGAGTTGAACCCTAATGTGATAAGTACTGATGTGCAAAGGTGTTGAGCAGAAGTGTGGGGAGAACTAGTTTGGTCTAGAGGGTGTCAGGGGCCCTTTTTCTAACGAAGTGACATTTCAGATGAGTCTGGAAAGATGTGTGGGATTTCACTGGGTGAAAATCTGCTGAATGCTTTGGGGTAGATAGAATAGCACGTGTGTTGGACTCAAGCCCTCAGAAAGAGTGGCATCCCGAGGGCCAATGAGGAAGTGATACCTATGAGGCTAGAAGCGTGGAAAGGGGCAAAATCACACAGGGCCTTGAAGGTTTGGGCAGTTTGGGCTTCATCCAAAAGGCAGTAGGGAGCCATTGAAGGGTGATAGAGAGGGGAGTGTCATGATCAAAATTCGTGTCCCTTGAAAACTCTAGGAGGACAACAGTGCCATATGTTATAAACATTCCATAAATGTTTGCTGAATTTGTGAAGGAACAATTGGCTGACCCAGGAAGACACCCTGTGGGGTGCCTGACATCAGGAAGTGCGGTCAGAGTTCATCGGCTACAGCTCAGCTCTCTGCTTCTCAGTGTAAACACTCACTGGGCTCAGACGAGGGATAGCTCCATAGCTTCCCTCTCACTAGAGGATTTCTGCTTCACCATGGAGAAGAGAGGAAATCTTTGCAGGCAGGAATGCTTCTCACACTACACATGGCCCTAACTCCTTTTGGTACCTTTTCTCTATTAAAAAAATGAGTAAAAAGTGGGGAACCGCAGGGAGGTGACACATTCCCCGAGTTGGCTGCAGGTTATCCCCACAGTGACATGAGGGCTGCAGCTGATTCTGTAGTTTCGAGTGGTCTGGGTGCTGCTAAGAATGTGCTAGAAAACATTTCAAGTTTCCTTGACAAAGATTTTTAAACAAATACATCACCCAACAAAGAAGTAATGCACAGGGTGGATGAGGGTACAAGGAACTGTGCAGTCTCATTCGCAGTGGGCGGAGGTGTGAATTGATTGAAGCTTTGCTGGAGGGCAACCTGACAGCATCCAGAGCCCTAATGGTTTCCACCTGCCGACTTCCCACTGAAGAATTTATCCATGGAAATAAATAAGGGGAGTTGCCAATATTAGCTATAAAGATGATCATTTCAGCATTGTTTGCAATAGCTAACACCTGCAATTAGCTAGAATGTCCAAAACCAAGAGGAAAAATTATGTTTCATCCCTACAATGGAAAACCTTGTCACTGTTTTAAAGAATACTGAAGAAAAATGTTTACTGACATGGAAAGATGCTCACAATTTATTTTTTAAGTGGGAAAAAAAAGCAGATTATAAAAGTGTGTATCATATTCCATTAGGTTTTAAAAATATAACAATGACTCTAGGTGTGTATGTAAACAAATATGCAAAAGAAAAGATCTAGAAAGATCCAAAACCAAAGGATTAACAGCATTTGCCTGTGGTGGTGGCACTGCAGGCACTTTTGTTTTCTTCTGTTTGTTTATTATTTTTACTTTTTCTTTAGTGAATTTTATTTTGTAGAAAGAACAAAAGGTTTTATTTACAGAACTTGTTAATGATCTCCTAGGATCTCAGCTGTATTAGGTTTTGTGGGGCGTATTCAGTGTCTCTTTGGCTGCTTGAAGGATCTGATTCTACCTATGCTTTTTAGATAGACTTGTAGTAGTGTTTCCCTAAATCCACACAGACCTGCTTGTCTGGGTAAGACGGTATTTATCAGCACTGGTCTTCCAATTCCATTTTTGTAACAGAAAAGAAATATTATGCAAGAAGCACAATAATTTTCAACAAACACAGTGGGAGAGTTGGTCACTTTTGCTTTATTTAAGAACTGTATCAACAAAGGTAAAAGGTATAATTAAATTTATTTAGAAAAATTAAAAAAAAAAACTAGAAGGATAAATACCAAAAAATGGTGTGAATTGGTATCTCTGAGTGGTGGGGTTATGGGTAATATTTATTTCTTCTTTCATTTCTCTATTTTTCCGAAAATGAACATATATTGATATAAAAAGGAGGTGAAAGTGATAACTTTAAAACCTAAGGAAACAAGTTGCCTTCATGTAATTACAGTGGAAAGTTCAATTAAGGATGGGGTTTGGCCATCACTGCCATGGTAACAAGGTGATTCTTTTTAGAGCTGTGTGACTTACTGAAACAGTATAGGTTGGAGAATTAGCAGACTAGGTTTGATCCTGGCTGTGTGACTACAGACAAGTCACTAACCCCCTGAGTCTCTTGTCATTCACTAGGTTTTTTTTTCTTTTTTCTTTCTTTCTTGCTTTCTTTTTTATTTATTTATCTTTTTAGATGGAGTCTCACTCTGTTGCCCAGGCTGGAGTGCAGTGGCATGATCTCAGCTCATTGCAACCTTCGCCTCCAGGGTTCAAGTGATTTTCTTGCTTCAGTCTCTTAAGTAGCTGAGACTTCAGGCATGTGCCACCATGCCCAGCTAATTTTTGTATTTTTAGTAGAGACAGGGTTTCATCGTTTTGGCCAGGCTGGTCTTGAACTCCTGACCTCAAGTGATCTGCCCTCCTCAGCCTCCCAAAGTGCTGGGATTACAGGCGTGAACCACTGCGCCCAGCCTCTTGTCATTCACTTATTAATGAACATTTATTGAGTGTCTTCTATGTACCTGGGCCTGGGCCTGACACTGGGGCCAGAATAGCCAAGTGAGATGTGGGCCCAGCAGTCACAGAACTGCCAATCCAGTTCAGAAGGAAAATAGCAAAAACCAGACAAAAAGCAATCTAACAGTAATAACAGTCACAGCTGCCTGTACCAAGCACTTACTAAATGCCAGGCACCTATACTTGACAGAAAGATACCCATATGTAAACACAATATATAATGGATTGAAATATATATAACAGATATATATATATATATAGTGTACATGTATATATATCAACCCATCATCTATAGTATGTGTGTATATATACACCCATTTAATTCTCACAGTAACCCCATGAGGTAGGTATTACTATTATTACCATTTTACAGATGAGGAAACTGAAGCTCAAATAGGGTAGCTAATTTGCTCAAAGGTACACAGGTTGGAATTTCTACCCAGCTATGTGCTATGCTGCACTGAACTACAGAAGTACAAGGGTGATGGTTTCCACAAATTAAAACAGGGCCATCCAGTTGGAAACCAGCCCGGGCAATGGCAAAACCCCTTCTCTACAAAAAATACAAAATTCAGCCCGGTGTGGTGGCACGCATGTGTAGTCCCAGCTACTTGGGAGGCTAGGGTGGGAGGATTGCCTGAGCTTGGGAGGTCGAGACTGCATGAGCCAAGATTTCACCACTACACTCCAGCCTGGGCAACAGAGTAAGACCCTGTCTCAAAAACAAAAACAAAACAGAGCTACAAAAGCGTATTAGGACCACATAAACTTGTCTCAGGGTACAGGTAACTCTGCCCTGAGGATGTGACATTTCACTTAGACCCCAAGGATGTGAAGGTACAAATCAGGCAAAGAGCAGGGACAAGAGCCTCTGGGGTGGAAGAAATGAAATGAAAGGGCGTTATGAATTTGCATTAAGCTTTCTAAGTGAGCGAGACTGGTGTTGTGGTCACTGGCCATGGTGCTAACAGCAAATTCTCTTCTCCTCCCTCTACTCCCAGGCACTCCTGGCCAGGGCACTTTATGACAACTGCCCTGACTGCTCCGACGAGCTGGCTTTCAGCAGAGGGGACATCCTGACCATCCTGGAGCAACAGGTGCCAGAAAGCGAGGGCTGGTGGAAGTGTTTGCTCCATGGGAGGCAAGGCCTGGCCCCTGCCAACCGCCTCCAAATCCTCACGGAGGTCGCCGAGGACAGGCTACGCCCCCCATTCCTGAGAGGCCTGGAAGAAGCTCCTGCCAGCTCAGAGGAGAGCTATCAGGTGCCCACTCTACCCCACCCTCCCACTCCAGGCCCTGTTTATGAGCAGATGAGGAGTTGGGTGGAGGGGCCCCAACCCCCCGCTGCCCAAGTCTACGAATTCCCTGACCCTCCCACCAGCGCCAGAATCATCTGTGAAAAGACTCTCAGCTTTCCAAAACAGGTATGCACATTTCCAACTACTAGACATGGTTTGAGGGGTGTGGAAACACCCAGGGGCCTAACTACACCTTGAGTCATGGGTGTCCTTCAGATCAAATACGCAGAATGGGAGCCCAGATTGCTGGAGCCACCATGCCTGGCCTAAAGCATCCATTTTTAAAAAACAGAGGAGAAAGAGCATTCATTAAATGTGGAATGGGCCAGGCTTGGTGGCTCATTCCTGTAATCCCAGCACTTTGGGAGGCCAGGCAGGAGGATCGCTTGAGCCCAAGAGTTTGAGACTAGCCCAGGCAATATAGTGAGAACTCATCTCTGATAATAATAATAAGTAAATAATTAGGCAGGCATGGTGGCTGGCACCTACAGCCCCATCTACTCAGGAGGCTGTGACAAGAGGAACCTCTGAGCCCAGGAGATTGAAGCTGCAGAGAGCTATTACTATGGCGTCCCCCTGCACTCCAGCCTGGGTGACTGACCAGGACCCTGTCTTTAGAAATAATAAAACAAATGCAGAATGAAAACTTTTTATTAATAAGGAAAAGAATTAAAGGAAAGAAGGAGAAAAATAATGCGCTGTTTCCCCCAAAGCCCTGGCCTTCATGAGACGCAGAGCAGACGTGCGCAGGCCTGAGTGACTGCAGGCACATCCAGCCATCAGATGCTTTGCTTTCGGCTCCATGACACATCCCACCCGGCCACAGCTCTGGCAGAGGTCTTGGCAAGGCCTGTGTGCAGGGAAAGGCCACTCTCCCTGACACATGTGCTGCTGTGGGGACCCCAGGAATGTGCCCCTCGGCATTCAGGCCTTCTCCATACCAGCTTCCAAAGTTATCTTCAAACAGGAAAGGGTTGATTCCTCAGAAGATTTTGAATACTTTGCATTTTCGAACTCCCTGGGCTACAAGACGTAGAACCAGACAGTTGTTACACAGAACAGCTGCCATGCACAGATGCTCGCTACAAACACCGGGAGGAAACTGGTAGAGCCTTCTGAAGTAGTCAATGAGGTGGACCCTAACTCTCTTTTCTGGAACAACTGACCCCAGTCTAGGCCTGGCATGCTCAGCTGCTATCTAAGCAGCTGACTCAGAGCAGGGCTTTGGTGAGGTTTCTTCTAAGAACAAGTGACATTAGCTGAAGTTAGTTTGAATATCTCCCAAAGCCATGAAAGGAAAAAACAAAAAAATCAATAGCAATTCCTTCCTCTCCCTGAGAAGAAAAAAAACAGATGCAGTGTTCTCTGTTAACCAGAGGACACTTGAAGAGCAGTTAACAATCAGTTAAGGATTTTCTAATCCATAGAAAAGGCTGGCATCTCCCCTGCTCATGCCACTCAATACAGTGCCAGGCTCCTACAAGGTGCTCAGTAAATATCAGTTGCATGAACAAAATTGACCATACACAACATATGGTTTCAGAAACGTGGGGTCCACTGTCAACTGCTAGATTGACATCCGTATGAAAGGAAAGATGAGTTTACTATTGAAATTTAAATTTGAAAACTGATCAGGGTATTAGCAATGAGATTTGTCCTTGACGTTAAGCGCATCAACAATTTGAGCCCTTGCTTGTGCGGGCTGTGGCTGACAACAGAAACCACAAGGAAATTCAGGGGAGTCCCTTTAACCACTGACAAGGGTTCTTGAGGTGGCCACAGTAAAACACCTGGGGGAGTTTCCTGCCCTGTTTCCCTTCCTTAAGCTCCTTCCATGTCTGCCCTACCTATAAGTTACAAGTTTGCTCCCTTCCTTCCCTATTTATTTACTTTTTTTTTTTTTTGTCACCCAGGCTGGAGTGTAGTGGCATGATCTCGGCTCACTGCAACCTCTGCCTCCTGGGTTCAAGAGCTTCTGATGCCTCAGCTTCCTAAGTAGCTGGGATTACAGGCTCCTGCCACTAGACCCAGCTAATTTTTTTTTTTTTTTTGTATTTTTAGTAGAGACAGGGTTTTGCCATGTTGCCCAGGCTGGTCTCAAACTCCTGACCCCAAGTGATCCGCCCACCTCGGCCTCCTAAAGTGCTGGAATTACAGGCGTGAGACACCAAACTAGTGGCTCAGAGTTGCCTGGTCTACCAACAGCTGCTTCCATTGGAAATGTAGTTTCTGAGCAGTTTTAGCCTCAGCGTTAATGGCTATATGACAGGGGCAGGGAGGAGATGCCTCCTTTTCTGTGGATCAGAAAATCCTTAACTGATTGTTAAACGTTCTTCAAGTTTTTCTAGCTGCCCCAAAAGCCAAGTGAGATGGCATTCCTGGCTTGTAAGCCACAGACCACATCTCTTGCTAAGAGACCCCAAGCACAAAGCAGGCAAGAAATTTAAAAATATTTTGTGTTTTGAGACGGAGTTTTGCTCTTGTCGCCCAGGCTAGAGTGCAGTGGCATGATCTCGGCTTACTGCAACCTCCGCTTCCCGGCTTCAAGGGGTCCTCCTGCCTCAGCCTCCTGAGTAGCTGGGACTGTGGGCACATGCCAACAGTTAGAACTGTTTTCCCATGGCAACTTCACAGGCTTGGAACACAGCCTTTGCCAGTCATTTCATGGACTCTTTTTTAAATATGTGTTGACAGTCTGTACACTAAGAGTGGCCCAAAATTAACATTCATCAACATGGAAATGTGTCATTTCTCTCAAGTTGTCCTAAGAGAGGCGACTGTGTCAGAATCAAACATCTCTATAGCAGGACGAGATCTCTGCATATCTTTAGATTAGAACAACTCTTCATTTTACAGATGGAGACATCAATTCCCAGAGAGGTGAAATTGCTCATGTAGAGTCACACAGCTGATGAAGCATGACTTCCATCACCCCCAAAACAGCCCTTCTTCCTTGATCTTCTTTCATCTGACTCTGTGGCTGACACCATTCTTTCCAATGAACACTTTATTGAAATTTCACCTACAGATGCTAAGTAGTAGCTCAGTAACTTATATCCAGACCAAGAAACAACAAAGGTAGCACCCCAGAAGCCCCCAGTGCCTTCTCTTTGTCACTTCCCCACCAGGGTAACCACGATTTGGAGCTTTGTTTTACTTTTTCTTCCAACTTCCTTAATATAATGTGCTGGCCTAATTTTAAAAAACCACACTCATAAAGAACATATTTGATTTCAGTTTATATTCAGAAGGGCCTCTTTGGTATTTTAAGAGAAAAGGGCCAGATTTCCTGGTGAAATTGCTCTTGGACCCACTAGTTCCTAAACTAGAGTTTCCTTCTGTCTCCCTAAACCTTTTGAAACCATGTTTCTCAAACATGTTCCTTAATTGATCACCACACTGGACCTACGTTTTCCAAGAAGCACTGGGCATTTTTGAGCTGGCTTCCTTCCATTTGAAATGTCATACCCGGGAAAGTCCCTTTGCTCTGCGAAGGTGCTCTTATAGGCATGGCGGACCCCATAGTCAGCCATTAAAATAAAACGGGCCTGAAGTCATAGGTGAGGAATGGGCCTTGGGACAGCATTTGGAAAGGGTCTGCAGTAGGAGAAAGCTTGGTGTGTTCAAACAAGTGAGAGCTGGGCTGGAGGAGACACAGACATGACAGCCAAAGGTCAGGGACACTCACTCAAGGTCCCTGGGCGTGGCTGGTGCGTAGCCTTTCCGGGCCGGTGAGAAGCTTGGATTTCTGGCCTGAAATGGTGGCTCACACCTGTAATCTGTGTACTTTGAGAGGCCGAGGCAGACAGATCACTTGAGGTCAGGAGTTCAAAACCATCCTGGCCAACATGGTGAAATTCCATCTCTACTAAAAATACAAAAAAGCAGCAGGGTATGGTGGCAGGCACCTGTAATCCCAGCTACTCAGAAGGCTGAGGCAGGAGAATCCCTTGAACCCGGGAGGCAGAGGTTGCGGTGAGCCAAGATGGCGCCATTGCACTCCAGCCTGGGCAACAGAGCAAGACTCTGTCTCCAAAAAAAAAAACAAAAACAAAACTCGGATTTCATTTCATTCAAAATATAATGGGAAATCACTGAAGGGCTTGTCCACCTAGACCAATCAGCCTGAGACCACTAAGAACAAAATCAAGTGAAAAGGAAGATTGCAGAGCAGAGGAACCGCGGGGCAGCTCACAAACAGGAAAAGGCAGTGTAATGATGAGATGGGGAAAGGTGGGGTTTAGGTAAAATCTAAGCCAAGCTGTGTCTTGATAGGCTTTGTGCAAAACAGGGCAGCATGCAGGCTGGACGTGGGCTGCTATCTCCTTGGGAACCACAAATCAAAGATAGAGGGGAGTGCTGGGCCTGGAAACCCCTTGTCCGAAGTACCACATGAGGACCTGGGGATCGAGGCTGCTTCTCTGGCAATGACTCAGATCCCTCACACAGGAGTGGGATGTTTCATTCTTACTGATAGCACTTTGGAGAGCTGTGTTTCGAGAGCCTAGGATTTTAGGGAACCAAGTTTCTCAGGGAGTAAGAAAGCGGTCATCACTCAATGAGGGGGCTGTTTTGACATGTGACAGCTGCAGCGTGTCCTTGGAAGAAATGTTCATCCTGTTTGCATTGCAGCTGCTTTATCTGCGTCCTTGAGTCTAGCCAGATGAATGGTGGGGTGGATTTTTACACTGTGTGCTAATGTTTACCATCCAAGCTGTGCACATCCGTTCACCAAAAACCAACAGATAAACCTAGCACATACCACATGCCATTCCTAGTGCTGCGTCCTGGGGACACCGTGATGGATAGAGGGACCCTGACCCAGTCCTCAGAAACTGCCCCTCCACCTGCATTTCCCTCCCCACCTCCCCACTCCACATATTGAAACCCTAACCAGCCCCTAAGCCTACTTGGAAAGACCCCTACTCAGCAACAGCTCCTTGGGACCCCGGTGGGAAATACATTCTCCCTGTCTGAGACTCCAGAGCTTCACCCTGTCCTCTCTTCCGGGTCCTGTGTTGCTTCCCAGCCTGTGTTCTTGGTGTGCTCAGACCTCATTTCCCTCTTAGACGTTAAGCCACCGGCAGACAGCATCCTCTACTCTAGAAGAAATCGCCCATTCCTCGGCCCCTCCTAGAGATGTTCTAGTTTAGGAGGTCTGAATGGGATCCTTGGCAGCTGTATTCTTTTTTTTTTTTTTTGAGACAGAGTCTCGCTCTGTCATCAGGCGCCAGGCTGGAGCGCAATGGTGGGATCTCGGCTCACTACAACCTCCACCTCCTGGGTTCAAGCAATTCTCTCCTACCTCAGCCTCCCGAGTAGCTGGGACTACAGGCACAGGCTACTACGGCCAGCTAATTTTTTTGTATTTTTAGTAGAGACGGGGTTTCACCATGTTGGCCAGGATGGTCTTGATCTCTTGACCTCGTGATCCACCCACCTCGGCCTCCCAAAGTGCTGGGATTACAGGCGTAAGCCACCGCGCCCGGCCAGCAGCTGTATTCTTTTAAAGTTTTCTAGGTGACTCGGATCCCTGGCTGGGTTTAGAAGCTGCTCTGTGACACCCAGTGTGGTACCCACCATTGAGCTGACATCATTGAGCTCTAAAGGATTATGTTGAATCTGAAGTTCCTATGCACAGACCCAGGCTCCATGGCTGAGACCATGTTTCCCAAAATGGCTTGACCAATAACTGGCCAAGTGCACTCAATCAAATATAAATCAGATTCTCAATCCCACCCTCTGTAGGATAAAATTCAAACTCCTTAACAGACCTGCTCCCTGTTAACCTTTCCCACTCCCTCTCTCCCTCCCCTCCCCCACACTCCTCTCCATCACTTTCACATGGCCAGGTTCTCTTCCGCCTCCCACTGCTGCCAGCAACAGCTGCCAGCGGCAGTTCATCTGCTCACCTCCTGTTTCCCTGTCTCAGCCCAGGTGGCGAGTCCTTAGCTCCTAGGCCTCAGTTGCCTCCCACACCTTGTTAGTCCCCCAACCTTGCATCCTTACAATACCTCTGCCTGTCGCGCGCACATCTGCAGCCTCAGCCTAGCTAGATGAATGCAGATGAATAACCCAGTATCAGAGTCACAGCCTCCTGGTCCCTAGAGAACATCAGAATCACCTGGCAAGCTTAACAGTGCCGGTTCCCGGGCCCCCCTCAATACACAGAGACTCCATCCAACCAGCGTGGGACCAGGAATCTGCATGTTAACCTGCCTCAGGTGAACTTCCCAGGTGAGGCAGATGTAGGACACCTGGGCCCCCTGTGAGGCAGGCTGCCTCCATCACGAGCCTCCCACCTGCACCCTGCTGTTCTCCGTCTTGAGAGTGAAAAGCCTGCATCAGGGGTGCCAGGTGATGCCCTCAGCGTGCCCACCCAGCTGTCTTGCTTTTGGAGAGATGACTTTGAACCTGATTGTGATCATCAGAGTGACATTTCCTTTCCCTATGCTCTCCTCTTTTCTCTCCAAGGCCATCCTCACGCTTCCCAGACCTGCCCGAGCCTCGCTGCCAACTCTGCCTTCCCAGCTGTATGATGTGCCTACCCAGCACCGGGGCCCCGGGGCCCTGAAGGTGAGCCTTGTTCAGGGGCCCCACACCACCCAGACCTCTGTGCCTAGAGTCTGGGGTTCTTGGCATCATGCCCACAATGCATTTCAGCATTGCCATGGGAGGCCAGGGGCTCAGTCCTCTCAGCCTCCGGAATACACATCACCACTCAGAGGCCAACTTTACAAACTCCTTTTTACCCTCGGAGCCCAGGCCTGCTCTGGAAAACATTATGACTACTTGAGTTCTGAATATTTTGAAATTTTTACTTTTCATTTAGAATAGATTTTTTTTTCTCTTTGAGATGGAGTCTTGCTATGTTGACCAAGCTAGTCTTGAACTCCTAGCCTCAGGCCATCCTCCCATCTCAGCCTCCCAAAGTGCTGGGATTACAGGCATAAGCCACCGCACCCAGCCATCATTTATAATAGATATTTAATATATGTGTGTGTGTACATACACATATACACACACATTTTTTTTTTTTTTGAGACAGAGTCTTGCTCTGTTGCCAGGCTGGAGTGCAGTGGCACGATCTCGGCTCACTGCAACCTCCGCCTCCTGGGTTCAAGCAATTCTTCCTCCTCAGCCTCCCAAGTAGCTGAGACCACAGGTGTGTGCCACCAAGCCCAGCTAATGTTTGTATTTTTTTAGTAGAGACGGGGTTTCACCATGTTGGCCAGGATGGTCTCGATCTTTTGACCTGGTGATCCGCCCACCTTGGCCTCCCAAAGTGCTGGGATTACAGGCGTAATCTTCACCCAGCCCACCTCGCCCAGCCCACACACACATTTTTTAAAAAATAATATTTTGAAGGACGTGCACCACGGTCTCAACATGAATTCTCACTGATTATCTCAACATTGATTATCTCTGGGGGAAGAAATTTTAGTTGTTTCTTTTTTAACTTGCCTGCATGTAAGTGGAATATCAAATTTGTAAGACATGCTTCATGTGATCAAAAAATAGCTTCGCTTCTTTCTTAGCCCAGAAGAAACTGCTCTGCGGTGGCATTCTCTCTGCCCAGATCAGTAGCTCCTAACTTCCGTTGTATGTGAAAGCATCTGAAAGCATTAGCCATCCTGGTGCCTGTGCCCCAACCCCAGAGACTGTTGAATCAGGTCTAGGTGGGGCCCACACAGCAGAATGTTTAAAAGCTTTTAGGTGATTCTACTGTGCAAGCCAGGCTTGAGAACCACAGTTCCAGCCTAAATAAAATTCCAAGCAGGCTTTTGGTCACTTACAGGTAATAAGTCACTTTAGGCCGGGCACAGCAGCTCCTGTCATCCCAGCATTTTGGGAGGCCAAGGCAAGAGGATCACCTGAGGTCAGGAGTTCGAGACCAGTCTGGCCAACATGGTGAAACCCTGTCTCTACTAAAAATACAAAAGTTAGCTGGGCATGGTGGTGCACGCCTGTAGTTCCAGCCACTAGGGAGGTTAAGGCAGGAGAATAACTTGAACCCAGGAAGTGGAGGTTGCAATGATCCAAGATCACACCACTGCACTCCAGTCCAGCTGACAGAACTAGACTCTGTCTGAAAAAAATTAAAAATTAAAATTTTTTTTTAAAAAGTCACTTTAGCCTCCCCAGGCTCAGTTGAGGAATTTACTTGTCCAGGCCATAATCAAACTTTCTAGTTCATTTAAAGCCAAAGCTCCTGCTGCTGAGCTTGGCCTGCTTGCTCCAGGAATTGTCTGAGTTCTTTGCTGGTTCACCATCTCAGGTTTCTACCCCCTCTCACTCACTGGGTGTCCTCAGACTCCTGCAGGGCCACAAGAGGCAGGCAGGGAGAGGGGTGTGAGGGAGAAAGGCCCCGGTTCTGTTGGCGGGGTGCTGAAGCAGTGGCCAGCGGGGCAAGTGGATTCTTTCTGTTCTGGGTATTCCTGTAAGCGCCATGTCCTCTGACCCCACCTCCTACCCCTCACCTCCTTGCTGAGCATCTTTATCTGGAAGTCTCTCCAGGTGGACAAATGCATCTCCTCTGGCTGGTCACTCCTCTCTTAGCTCTAGGGCAGGCAGGTCATCTCCAGACATACCCTCCTGAGAGTCCCTGAGCCATTCCTCCCTGGCTCTTGCTCCAGCTCTTGTGTGATCCATGCCTGGTCCATGACAAACACACAAACCCCCTTTGCCATAATAGACTCCAGGAGCATAGGCACTTGCCGTGGGTGCAAAAGTTATCAATGAAAACACGCTTGTACGACTCACTTCACTCACCTTGCTCTAATCCCAGCCCCCACTAGATCCTGTCTTTATGTAAAAGTCTGACCTGTTGTTCACCATGATTTTTTTGCATTATGATTTTCTTAAATATTGCATTTAAAATAGTATTTACCTTGGTGACCGAGTTTTTTGATGCCCTCTTAATGCTGTGCCCAGGGCAAGTGCTTTGCTCTCCTCCTCGGGTCCTGGCCTGAGAACTGGCCATCACAGAACGGTGCCACTCAGCATCTCTCTTTTCACCTTTCCCAAGCAAGAGTCAGCCCCTATCCACTACAATCCCAAGCTCAGGGGACACAACTCAGGTCACTGAATGATCCCATGGGAGCACTTGATGGTTTGCTTTTGGAGAGTGAAATGCAACCCCCGCTGTACCCCGCCCCATTTCCCAGCTGAGGAGAACCCTCAGGAGACTCACAGCCCAACTCTTTCTTAAGAAGCCCCTTCCAACGTCCAGCTGTTTCTCTCTTTGTTTGCAAAACCCGTTTTGGTGCTCTCTTGCCTTGCTTTGGAATTTGTCACCTGTTTTTTTGTATCCAATATATATGTTTTTAAATTACTGTACACATTACATATATAACATCATATATATATATATATATATATATATATATATATATATATATATATATCAAGCCACTGAGGGAGTTTGAGCAGGGTAGTGAAAATCAGATTTTTATTTTTTTGAGACAAAGTCTTGCTCTTTCGCCAGGCTGGAGTGCAGCGGCACAATCTCGGTTCACTGCAACCTCCATCTCCCGGATTCAAGCGATTCCCCTGCCTCAGCATCCTGAGTAGCTGGGACTACAGGCATGTGACACCACGCCCTGCTAATTTTTTGTATTTTTTTTTAGTAGAGACGGGGTTTCACCATGGCCAGGATGGTCTCAATTTCCTGACCTCATGATCCACCCGCCTTGGCCTTCCAAAGTGCTAGGATTACAGGCGTGAGCCACTGCACCCGGCCTGACAATCAATCAGATTTCTAAGAAGCACAGTGCCAGCTGGGCATAGTGGCTCACGCCTGTAATCCCAGCTCTTTGGGAGGCCGAGGTGGGTAGATCACGAGGTCAGGAGTTCGAGACCAGCCTGGCCAAGATGTTGAAACCCTGTCTCTACTAAAAATACCAAAATTAACTGGGTGTGGCGGTGCGTGCCTATAATCACAGCTACTCGGGAGAGTGAGGCAGGAGAATCACTTGAATCTGGGAGGCAGAGGTTGCAGTGAGCCGAGATTGCACCACTGCACTCCAGCCTGGGTGACAGAGCAAGACTCTGTCTCAAACAAAAGGGAAGGGGACAAACTCAAAGAAGACAAACTACCCTTTTTAACTTAGGCAACTGCAGTTAACACTCTGTTGTTGTCCACTCCCCACCCCCCGACAACCTTTGGTTGAGAAGTCTCTTTTTAAAGCATAAAGTCCATTGTTTAATGTATACCCTGTTATGGGAAAAACTTGGGACTGTAACAACCCCTGTACTGCCCTAAACAAGGAAGGTGGGGGAGCCCTCACCTAGATTTCCACTGTTACAGTACTATGACCAAGAGCACCAAAACGTCTTCAGGAATTTGTGTCTTCCTTTGGAAAAAACACTCCTATCGGGAGAGTTTATGATGTGTAGCCATTAGGAAAGAAACAATCAAGTCGTCTGCATTTGTGGTTTTTTCTAGGAGGCAGAGAAGCAGCAGTTATATGACATACCAGCCAGCCCCAAGAAGGCAGGACTCCATCCCCCAGCCAGCCAAGCAAGTGTAAGTGCAAAGAGGTGCTAAGGTGCGGTGTTATGAGCAACAAAAATCCTCTCAGAAATGTTATTAGTTTGGGGCCAGGTACGGTGGCTCAAGCCTGTAATCCCAGCACTTTGGGAGGCTGAGGCAAGTGGATCACCTGAGGTCAGGAGTTCGAGACCAGCCTGGCCCACATGGTGAAACCGCCATCTCTATAAAAATACAAATATTGGCCAGGCGTGGTGGTGGGCACCTGTAATCTCAGCACTTTGAGAGGCTGAGGTGGGCAGATCACTTGAGGTCAGGAGTTCAAGACCAGCCTGGCCAACGTGGTGAAACTCTGTCTCTACTGAAATACAAAAATTTTTTAAAAATATTATTAGCTTGGTCAAAAATTAGAATGCAAATCCCTCATAACAGAGACCTATTGCATTTGAGGTAAAACCTCTCATCATGCTTGTGTTCAGGAATAGGACTAATGATTGGTTTGGGATAAGTCATTTAACGTCTCTGTTTTTATGGGTTGGGAGTATTAAGCGCGATAGTCTTGCAGAGGACCTAGGACAGTCCCTGGCACAGAGCAAAAGTTATATAATGGCTTCTTATTATGCCAGACCTCAGGGACACGCTGTGATACAGTACACTTTCATCTGTACTGGGGGAATGACTTTATTTGAAATCTGTGTGATCCGTATTTATAATATGATTCTACCATGTGTCCCACAGACACACTTACACCCAAGGTCATCAGGGAGTATCTTACAAGAAGGCTTGCATTTCAGCCGTGTCGGGGGATGCACAGGAGTTTGGTGGATGGAAAAGAAAGGGTTGTAAGGGCATTTAGAGCAGAGGAACCAGTTTGGGCAAAATGAAATACAGGGGCATGAGTCAGTGTTCTGTGTTCAGGGAAAAGTAAGCAGCTTGGGTGGCTGGACCTGTAAGCAGGTGGTGGCAGACAAGGCGGGTCAGCGTGGTGGAAGTGGAAAGAAACGAGGCTCAAAAGAATTGTGAAGGGCCTTGAATGGTAACAGAAATGAGGAGCCACTGAAGGAACTTGAGCAGGAGAGTGACAATGAGATTTAAACGAGGCATTCACACCCTGTTTTGAAAGCTACTAACCCAGGCCACTGTGTGTGGTTCTTCCACAGGCACAGGGTGCTCCCCTGATATCAGCGACTACCTTAAGAAGAGGTGGCTACAGCACATTACCAAATTCTCAGAAATCAGAATGGATTTATGACACTCCAGGAAAGACCAGCGTCAGAAACACGTCTTTCACCAGCTTTGCGGAAGAATCAGGGCCCCACACCGTCCCCAGTTCCAGCTCCACTTTCCACAATCCTCCAAGTGGCAGAGCCAGGTCCCTCACTCCGCAACTGAACAACAGGGTGCCTATGCAGAAAAAACTCAGTCTTCCAGAAATTCCTTCTTACAGCTTTCTCGCACCCAGAGACACATTTCCTTTGGATACAGATGTCAGCTACAAGGTTCCTTCAAGCTTTCTGATATCCCGAGTGGAACAGCAGAACACCAAGCCCAACATTTATGACATCCCTAAAGCAATGTCCAGTGTGTCTCAGGCTGGGAAGGAGCTGACGAAAATCAATGAGGTGTCAGAGAATTCCGCGGGCCGTAATTCCTCATGGTTCTCCAGGCGGACAACTTCCTTATCTCCTGAACCTGACAGATTATCAGTTTCCAGTTATGACAGCAGAGCTAGCGTCGTTTCTTCGTGCTCCACCACATCCACTGACTCCTCCTCCAGCTCTTCCTCAGAGGAGGCAGCAAAGGAGCTCTTCTTGGACCTGGACGTGGCCAAGGAGACAGCGATGGCTCTGCAGCACAAGGTGGTCAGCTCCGTTGCTGGCCTGATGCTCTTTGTCAGTAGGAAGTGGAGATTCCGAGACTATCTGGAGGCCAACATTGATGCAATCCACAGGGCCACTGATCACATAGAAGAATCTGTAAGAGAATTTCTGGATTTTGCCCGAGGAGTCCATGGGACTGCCTGTAACCTCGCTGACAGTCACCTTCAGAACAGAATTCGGGACCAGATGCAGACAATCTCCAACTCCTACCGCATCCTGCTTGAAACAAAGGAAAGCTTGGACAATCGCCACTGGCCTCTGGAAGTTCTTGTGACTGACGATGTCCAGAACAACCTAGATGACCTTGAGAGGTTTGTCATGGTGGCACGGATGCTTCCAGAAGACATCAAGAGGTTTGCCTCCATTGTCATTGCCAATGGAAGGCTCCTTTTTAAGCAGAACTGTGAAAAGAATGAGACTGTTCAATTGACCCCAAATGCAGAATTTAAGTGTAAAAAATGCATCCAACCTCCCCAAAGAGAAACTGAATCATACCAAAACAGTACCCTTTCCACTAAGCAAAGGGAAGATGAACACTCTTCTGAACTATTAAAGAAAAATAGAGCAAACATCTGTGGACAGGTGAGTTCAGAGTTCCAAGTGATTGAAAAAGGGACTTCAATTATTACCTGGATTAGTTGCCACTAAGATGCTGGGACTCTTTTGATAATGTATAGGCTTTGGGGAGATGCTTGTTCCATTTTCTAGAAAATAAAATTTATGAAAGTAAAAGTCTTAATGAAATCTCAAGTCAGACAAAGATATGTCAGCATAGGCAGATAGGTCAGTTTATTTGGATTTCTTCTGAAAACTTTTGGGGTTCAAGTTTACTGTGATATTAGAATTTAAAAGGATTTTTAAAGTTTCATAAAAATCTGTTCCTTGAGTAGATTTTTAAAACCTCACCACCAAGTCTCCTTGCATTTTTGAAAGTTATACATTGAGTCATTGTCAGTGTGTTTCTTAGCAACGGAAGAGGAAGTAGACACATTCTTTCAAATTGCTCATGGCGTGATCAGACTCCAGACTTTAGCTCCTCTTAGAAATACTTTTCTGAGACTGGGTGTGGTGGCTTATGCCTATAATTCCAACACTTTGGGAGGCCAGTACAGGAGGATCCCTTGAGGCAGGTGAGACCAGTCTGGGCAACATAGTGAGACCCCAGCTGTACAAAAAATTTTTTTAAATATCCAGGTGTGGTGGCTCATGCACTTGGGAGGCTGAGTTGGGGGATCCCTTGAGACCACGAATTTGTGGTTACGGTGAGCTATGATGGTGCCTCTGTACTCCAGCCTGACAGAGGGAGAGCTTGTCTCTAAAAAAGGAAAAGAAAAAAGAAAGAGGTGGGGCGTGGTGGCTCACACCTGTAAACCCAGCACTTTGGGATGTTGAGGCAAGCAGATCACTTGAGGTCAGGAGTTCAAGACCAGCCTGGCCAACATGGTGAAACCCCATCTCAACTAAAAATACAAAAATTAGCTGGATGTGGTGGTGCATACCTGTAATCCCAGCTACTCGGGAGGCTGAGGCAGGAGACTGCTTGAATCTAGGAGGCGGAGATTGCAGTGAGCCAAGACCGCACCACTGCATTCTAGCCTGGACAACAGAGCAAGACTTTGTCTGAAGAAAAAAAAAAAAAGACTTTTCTGGATGAGTTCAGACATTATAGAATGAGATGCCTTAGTTCAGGGATCACAAGCCTTAAGAGGCCCACCAGTCACTTGGGGGCTGTGTCAAGGAGATAATTTCCTGCTTTCAGCCCCAACCTTTGTGTTCTGCTGAAATGCCTGGAGCTTTAACACATTCTAGAAATCTGGATGTTTAAAATTTACATACACATATATATAACTTGAAACAAAGCTGTGCGGGTCATTATATCAGGCCATGTTGATAGGCAAAATTCAGCCTTTGGGAATCAGTAGGCAGAACCATCAACAGAAAATATGAGAAAGAATGCTCAAGTCTTAAAGTGAACTTAAACAGTTACACAGTAGTGTAAAGAACCACTCACTTTGGTAATTTGAAGGGATTTTCTTTTTCAGACGTTGCCTAACTTAGAAGAGAAAGAGAAACCTATCTTGGAACAAAGGTTAGATGAAAACAAAGACTTAGGAATCACGGTAAGCTACAGCACTCACTCTAAAGCTTCTGGTTCATGCGCTTTATTGCTAGACATGTCTCATCACGCTATGGATAGCTCAGCGTGACAGCTGTGATCCACATGGGTGAAAGTTAGTTTTTGTGATTCTTTGTCCTTTATTTTAGCAAGAGAATCCTGGAGACCACGAGTCTGATGAGCGAACCCCAGGGAATGGAAAGTGAAGCATCAGCCATTAGTGAAATGACTCTAGGTGTTCTGCAGGGCTGTTGTGGGTGGCACTGACAGGGCTGAACAGGACTGACTCACATCCTCTTTGACATTCTGTTTCAATGTTTCTGATTACAACAGCGAATCTTCATTTGGGGCTTGTGTATCCCCAACACCTCTCTGACACTTGATGTTCTTCCTTTTTTTTCAAAAAAAAAAAAAATCAAAGATGTTATCATTGTGCTTATTTTTATTGGTTTCCTTCTATTCGTGGTAAATGACAGTAGTTTTCCATTTACCTTTTTTTTTTTTTTTTTTGAGACAGAGTCTATCGCCAGGCTGGAGTGCAGTGGTGCAATCCCGGCTCACTGCAACTTCCATTTTCCGGTTTCAAGCAATTCTCCTGCCTCAGCCTCCCGAGTAGCTGGGACTACAGACACGCACCACCACACCCAGCTAATTTTTTGTACTTTTATTAGAGACAGGGTTTCACCATGTTTTATTAGAGACAGGGTTTCACCATGTTGCCCAGGATGGTCTCAATCTCTTGACCTCGTGATCCACCCGCCTCGGCCTCCCAAAGCATTTACCATTTTAAGAGTTTACTTTAAAGTAATGTAAGCTAAAAAAAAATGGATCCATTTAAAGCAAAGGAATGAAGCCAGTGGAGGTTAAGAGGAAAGTGGAAAGAGTACAACTTGTAAAGGTTTTAAGGGTTGTCTCGGAATAACTGAAGCTTGGGAAACTTACCAAGGTTATAGGACAGATGCCGTAGAGGGTGGAAGAAAAGCAGGGATGGCCAATGACTAGGATGAGGTCCTGTACCTTCTCAGAGGCAGACTAGGACAAGAACCCAGGCCTCTTGATGCTCAGCACTCCAAACACTAGTCTTTGGGCCCGCCATATTGCTGACAGTCATGCTATTTTGTTCAACATTAAATATGCCTTAG
>CAUYLG010019127.1:0-21711 GCA_963573385.1 Cacajao melanocephalus | reverse complement strand
AGTCCTCCCTCCTTGGCCTCCCAAAGTGTTAGGATTATAGGCATGAGCCACTGCGCCCAGCCCAGAAAAATTATTTAATGCATATACTCTACAATCAAATATGGACATATATGCCCTTCTCCTTTTTTTTTTTTTTTTTTTTTTTTGAGACAGTCTCACTCTGTCACCCAGGCTGGAGTGCAGTGGCACAATCTCAGCTCATAGCAACCTCCACATCCTAGGTTTAAGCGATCCTCCTGCCTCAGACTCCCGAGTAGCTGGGATTACAGGCACCCACCATCGTGCCCAGCTAATTTGTGTATTTTTAGTAGAGATGGGGTTTTGCCATATTGGCCAGGGCCGGCCCCTCTCCTTTAATGCACAGCGGGGCATTCTCCACACTGTTCTGCCCCTAGATTTTTGAGCTTGGCAATAATGTAACCTGAATTGCATGAAGAGTTTCCTCTTTCTTTTTTCCGCTGGATAAATGCACCTCTTGTGGCATTAGTATGTTCCCATGTGATATTACAAACTATGCTGCAATGAAGAACCCTGTGCCCATATCATTTCGCACACGCGCCAAGTTCCTGGAGCGTGGTGAGCGGTTTTGCAAAATGACAAAAGTTTTGCCACATGTGTGAGTTTGAGAGCAATTGCAAAATTACCTTTCGCAGGGCTGTACCAGTTGACGCTCACAGGCCCAACAATGGAGCGTATCTGTTTTCCCACAGCCTCATCAATCCAGGCATTACCAGACTGCTTTATTTTTGCCAGCCTGCAGGAGAGGTGAGCAGACCGGACAGTGAGTCTGCCGGTGGAGTCTGGAGTCTGGGGAGGAGGGAGCTGGCGATTCTGGAGTCTGAGGCAGGAGAATTGCTTAAACCTAGGTAAAGAGGTGTGTGGTCGAATGCAAGTGGCCAGGAGTTCTATGCAGCTCCTTCCATCAAGAGATGGAGTTGGTCCTCCTCCTCTCAAATCTGAGCTGGTCTTGTAACTTGCTTTGGCCAATAGAATGGGACATAATTGATGTTCTATGAGTCCTAAGCCTGGGCCTTGAGCTCCTGGCCTCAAGAACTTGCAGCTTCGGCCAGGCGCGATGGCTCACCTCTGTAATCCCAGTGCTTTGGGAGGCTGTGGTAGGAGGATCACTTGAGCCCCAGAATTCAAGACCAGCAGAGACAACACAGTGAGACCCCATCTCTAAAAAGGAATAATTAGGCTGAGTGCTGTGGCTAATGCCTGTAATCCCAACACTTTGGGAGGCCGAGGTGAGTGAATCATTTGAGGTCAGGAGTTCAAGACCAGCCTGGTTAACATGGCAAGACACCGTCTCTACTGAAAATACAAAAAAATAGCCAGGCATGGTTGTGTGCACCTGTAGTTCCAGCTATTCGGAAGGCTAAGTTGGGAGAATTGCTTGAGTCCACTGGGTGGAGGTTGCAGTGAGCCAAGATCGCACCACTGCACTCCAGCCTGGGTGCCAGAGCGAGATCCTGTCTCAGAAAACAACAACAACAACAAAAAATTAATGGTTAATTTAAAAAATTTAGCTGGGCATGGTGGCTCACACCTGTAGTCCCAGCACTTTGGGAGGCCGAGGCAGGTGGATCACCTGAGGTGGGGAGTTCGAGCCCAGCCTGACCAACATGGTCAAACCATGTCTCTACAAAAAATACAAAATTAGCCAGGCGTGGTGGCGCATGCCTGTAATCCCAGCTACTGAGGAGGCTGAGGCAGGAGAATTGCTTGAACCTGGGAGGCAGAGATTGTGATGAGCCGAGATGGTGCCATTGCACTTCAGCCTGGGCAATAAGAGTGAAACTCTGTCTCAAAAAAAAAAAAAAAAACCCAGCTGTGATAGCATGTGCCTCTAGTACCAGCTACTTGGGCGGCTGAGGAAGGAGGATTGCTTAAGCCTGGGAGGTCAAGGATACAGAGAACCATGATTGTGCCATTGCACTCCAGCCTGAGCAACAGAGGGAGATCTTGTTAAAAAAAAAAAAAAAAAGATGGCTTTAGAGGAAGCTGATCATTACCAGACATTGAATCTGCCTACACTTTGGCTGTGGACTTCCAGACTTCAGAACCATAAGAAATCTATTTCTTTTATTATAAGCCACCCATTTTATGGTGTTTTATTACAGCAGCCTGAATGAACTAAGACAGGGCATCATTATCACCATCTATCTGCTACTGGGGTGGAGACACCAGTAGCACTGTCCAGTGCCACTCAGTGGAGAGTGACAGTTTGCTTTCCTTCCATGTGTCCTGTCTACACATCCACAGGAGGTGTGGCTGCTGGAGGCGTGAGGGGGAGCGGAGGCGCTGAGGCTGGCTTCTAGCAGGAAAGGGCTGACCTGCTTGCCGACATCAGAGCCCTGCCTCCCTCCCACCTCCACCCACACATCTTACACAAGCTCCTCTCCCGGGGCCACCCCAGACCTAAGCACAGAGTGATGACGATGCAGTCATGGGTTTGCCTCTGAAATTCCCCTCCAGGAGAGCGGTGGCGGGCTTGTGCACAGCCTACCCCTTCCATGCCTGCTGATGATGAAGGAAGCTGATGAGGGTGGGGAAGGGACGGGCAGCGGACAGGGGAGGTTCAGGAGAAAGAGCAAGAGGAAGAGAAGGAGGAGGTGTGGGCAGCTGGAGACAGGGTAGGGTGGTTGAACTGGATACACTGTCTGGGGGAGTACAGATTTGGGCTCAGCCTTCAAGCAGGACTAGGGTGTCAGCACCGGCTAAGAGAGATTCAAACTCAGGCCTCCAGACATGTGTGATCCAAAGGGATACTCTGCTCCAGGTTCCCTCCTCTCTAAACATCACTCCAGGACCCAGGCTCCTTGTGACACTCCTATTTGGGGTCAGGGACTTCTTCCAGGAATTAATAGGGACCTCTTCCAGGAATTGATAAGAGTTGGGGCCCCCACCCCAGAAAATCGTCCTCCACATAATCTTGAGCTCCTACTGCCCAGGCCATCTGTGGTTTCTCCTAGAATTCTGCATTAAAGACCTCAAAGCAAAAGGAGAAACTGTTTCTCCAAGAGTTGGCAAGGATGTTTGCAAAAATGCCGATTCCCAGGCCTGACCTCAGTTAGACTGAGCCAGACTCTGGAGGAGTGGTCTGGGGCCTACTTTTGTTTTTCTTTTTCTTTTTTGAGATAAAGTCTTGCTCTGTCGCCAGTCTGGAGTGCAGTGGCGCAATCTCAGCTCACTGCAACCTCCACCTCCCGGGTTCAAGTAATTCTCCTGCCTCAGCCTCCTGAGTAGCTGGGATTACAGGCGTGCACCACCACGCCCAGCTAATTTTTGTATTTCTAGTAGAGACAGGGTTTCACCATATTGGCCAGGATGGTCTCGATCTTTTGACCTCCTTAACTGCTTGCCTGAGCCTCCCAAAGTGCTGGGATTACAGGTGTGAGCCACTGCGCCCTGCCAAGTTTTGTATTTTTAGTAGAGACGCAGTTTTGAGATGTTGGCCAGGCTGGTCTCCAACTTCTGACCTCGAGTGATCCACCCACCTTGGCCTCCCAAAGTGCTGGGCATGAGCCACCTCACCCAACCTGGGACCTGTGTTTTAAATAGGACACCAGATAAGTCTCGGAAGCTGGCTGAAGGTAGTTGTAGAGAGGGTTAGAGGAGAGGGAACCAGATAAAAAGGCAGATTCCTGGCTCCATCTCCAGAGATTTGGATTTGGAAGGGCAGGCTGGGTTCAGGAATCTGAATTTTAATCAAGCAGCCCAGTGATTTTGATGCCGAGAGACCTCGAAGGAGGCCTGGGAGAGCCGAGAGCCAGCCCTAAGTGATCAGGCTAGGTGCAGGCACTGGAAGGCCTGTGATAGATTTACATGGTTTTCCAGAAAACTGCTCTAGCAACAGATGTGCCAGGCCAGGAAGCCGGCCTTCCCCAGGGCTCCAGGTGAAAGGCCGTAGGGTGGGCTGGTCCGGGAGTTCTCTTTTCCGGGTAGGCAGCTGGGTGTGAGTCCCAGTTTTGTATTCACCACCTGTGGGGTCTTAGCCAAGTCTCCTGGGGCCTCAGTTTCTCTGCCAGTGAAATGAGAGGCCTTTCCAACTCCAATAGTCTGTGGCCGTGTCATGGTGTCCCTGGCCACGTCAGGGCAGCGCACAGTCCTCATCCAGCCAGCCCTCCCCACCGGCACCCTGCCCCTCCCTGGGAGAGGGCCTGGGGCCAAGAGGCTGGCAGCTGAAGGCCTTCTCCAGTCAGCTTCCCTTGAGGTGTGCAGCTGGAAGAGCCGCTCTGTCATATGGAGTTGTCCCCATCCCCTGAGGCATCAGGAGTGTTTGGTCTGAGTAATTGCTGGTGTGTGTGGGAGGTGGGAGGGGCATGGCTGGGCTGGAGACTGGAGATGGGTGTATGGGAATGTCAGGCCCCTGAGGCTAACAGCAGCACGGCCCTATCCTCCTGCCTCCTCTGGGGGAAGCGTTTCCAGGCCTGAGTGGACGCATCTAGGGTCCCGCCTGGATGTAGTACACAGAAAGGCAGTGCCTCGTGCCTCTCTATGGAGGCTCTGGAGGGAAGGTTCCTGGGAACTGGTTAACTATGCAGGTGCCTTCCCCAGCCTCTGCTTTGTTTTTTTTTTGAGACAAAAATTAGCCGGGCATGGTGGCACTTGCCTGTAATCCCAGCTACTCTGGAGGCTGTTGGCCAGGCTGGTCTCAAACTCTTGACCTCGGGTGATCCACCCGCCTCGACCTCCCAAAGTGCTGGGATTACAAGCGTGAGCCACCGTGCCTGGCTGCCTCCCGCTTTCTCTCTAGGTAGATCATACACCTTTCAGCCACCACGTGCTCCTGCACACTCCTCTCTTCTCTGCTTGCTTCTCTCCCACCTCACTCCCTCCCCGTCCAGCTTTCTGATTTGGAAGAACGGCTGTGGACAGCTAGCTATAACAACACCCCCCATTCTGCCGGTCCATATATCCAGATTCCAAAATCCTTAGGAAGTAGAGTTGGAAGGAGAATAAGAGAGGGAACCCAAACTAAACATTTGGCTTCCTCTCTACTCAAAGTTCTCAGCACCACTGTTTTGTATAAGAAACCCACAGACTCAGAAAACCGTAAGAGTTATGAGGGAGGAAATGGGCTGGCATTTAAAGCTCATTCAGTCCTTTCTTTCAACGAGTATTTATTGAGCATCTATTATGTGCCAGGCTCCAGGGAGACAACAGTGAACAGATAACATAGTGTTTGCTCTCACAGAGGCACCAACTTGAGAAGAGAGGAGGCCTTCTCTAGGGGCCTTTTGTGGCTTCCTGCCTTGGTTGGTGATAAACAGTTGTCCCCGGTCCTAGTCTTCATGCCCCAGGAATAGAGCAGAATCCAGTGGCTGCTCTGAACATTCGTTCTCTGTGGGGCCCCTTGTCGCTGCGGCCTCGTTCTCCACCTGTCCCCGAGCCTCTGGACATTCTGGACATTTCCCCTGGGCAGCTGTCTCTCCCCCTTCCTTCTTTCCTCCCTCCCTCTCTGGTCTGATTTTTCTTTTTTTTTTTTTTTTGAGATAGAGTCTCAGTTTGTAGCCCAGACTGGAGTGCAGTGGCTCCATCTTGGCTCACTGAGACCTCTGCCTCTAGGGTTCAAGCACTTCCCCTGCCTTAGCCTCCTGAGTAGCTGGGATCACAGGTGCATGTCACTACGCCCGGCTAATTATTGTATTTTTAGTAGAGACAGGGTTTCACTATATTGGCCAGGCTGGTCTCAAACTGCTGACTTTGTGATCTACCTGCCTCAGCCTCCCAAAATGCTGGAATTATAGGCATGGGCCACCTTGCCTGTCCTCTCCCTTGATTTTGGCCCTGACTGGTGGGTCTCAGTCCTGGCCCATCAAGCCCATCGGCATCCCTGTTGGAGCTTTCCCAGAGAGCAGGGCTCTGCTTCAGGATGGTCTGAGTGTGGAGGTGCAGGGGTGGGGCCTGGACTCTGGATATTTTAAAGCTCTCCAGGTCTTTCTGAGACAATTGTAGATTTAGAGCTTGACCCCCAAAGGCTGAAGGAAAAGGCTGATGGGCATTTTCCCCTGCTATGACCTGGAGCTGTGCTGTACAGAGGGGTGGGCCTGGAGGCTTTATAGGAAGATTGGGGACCTCAAAGCCAGGCCCGAGGAGCCAGGACCAGGCCCAACAGCTGTGGGGCTGATCTCACTCAGGTGGGATAGTGAGAGGCAGGGACCCTCTGCCTGCTTCTCAGGCCACTCTCACAGCCAACTGTTCCCTGAAGGCTGCAGAAGGATCTGAGGCAAAGCCTCCTTTCTGAGTTCAAAGAGGAGAAAGTGGAAGAGAACAGACATAGAGCAGCCCTGATCTTTTTCTCTCCTTTCTCTCTTTAATTTTCCTTATCTTTCAGGGCACTGTTTAAATTTCATCTCCTCCAGGAAGCCTTCCTGATTGCCCAGAGCAAAACCAATCAATTAATTTCTCATAGGGCTTCCACAAGTATTTCCTTTTGATTCACTTTGTATACTTGATTCATTACATTTCGATTCAGAAATGACCTTGAAGTTGACCAGCTTTCATTCTGCTTCAGGCAGGCCCATTGTACATGCCACACACGGCTACACCTCCCCCAAGGCCAGAGCCCCACGTACCTGAGGCCATCTGTAGCTGGCCTAGAGCTCCTGAAGGACTGGGATCTTGGCGGCTGTCTTGAATCCCTCTGACTGCGGCCCAGTGCCAGGGCGCTGGCTGCTAAAGACTTTCACCTGTGGGAACCAGGTGATGTGTTGCCTCATCCCTCCTTCAGAAGCTGTAGCCAGAAAACCTACAGCAAAATTCTAGGCAAAGAGCCCTTTCTGTGGATGTGCAGGGCCAGATCAGGGCCCGGCCCAGAAAAATTATGGAGCCCCTACCCCCAAATGTAATACAAAAAAAAATTACATCAAAAGATTAAAAGCCCAATAAAGAATGTGATTTTCAGCTGAGCACAGTGGCTCATGCCTGTAATCCCAACACTTTGGGAGGTTGAGGCAGGTGGATCACTTGAGGTCAGCAGTTTGACATCAGCCTGTGAAATCGTATCTACTAAAAATACAAAAAATAGCCAGGTGTGTTGGCATGTGCCTGTAATCCCAGCTACTCAGAAGGGTGAGGCAGGAGAATCACTTGAACCCGGGAGGCCAAGGTTGCAGTGAGCCGAGATTGTGCCACTGCACTCCAGCCTGGCTACAGGGCAAGACTCTGTCTCAAAAAAAAAGAATGTGATTTTCTCCAGGATGACCTTTTTGTTTCCTTTTTTCTTTTTTTTTTTTTGAGATAGAGCTTCCCTCTTTTTGCCTATGCTGGAGTGCAATGGCTTAATTTCGGCTCACCACAACCTCTGTCTCCTAGGTTCAAACAATTCTCCTGCCTCAGCCTCCTGAGTAGCTGGGATTACAGGCACAAGCCGCTACACCTGGCTAATTTTGTATTTTTAGTAGAGATGGGGTTTCTCCACGTTGGTCAGGCTGGTCTTGAATTCCCGACCTCAAGTGATCCACTTGCCTTGGCCTCCCAAAGTGCTGGGATTACAGGCGTGAGCCACTGCACCCAGCCTCTAAAAATGTGTTCTCACTTTCTTTGTTGTCCTGCTTTGCTGGTGACTTCAGCATGTGTTACTCTGTATTGGGAAATCTAGTTTTGCATGTGTGTATGTGTATGCATGTGTGTATATGTGTGTGTGCACAGATACATGCTGCCAGGTGCAGTGGCTCATGCCTGTAATCCCAGCACTTTGGGAGGCTGAGGCAGGTGGATCACTTGAGGCCAGGAGTTCAAGACCAGACTGGCCAATATGGTGAAACCCTGTCTCTACTAAAAGTACAAAAAATTAGCTGGGTGAGGTGGCTCAGGTCTGTAATTCCAATACTTTGGGAGCCTGAGGCAGGTTGATCACCTGAGGTCGGGAGTTCAAGACCAGTGTGACCAACACAGAGAAACCCTATCTCTACTAAAAATACACAATTAGACAGGTGTGGTGGTGCATGCCTGTAATCCCAGCTACTTGGGATGCTGAGGCAGGAGAATGCTTGAACCTGGGAGGTGGAGGTTGCGGTGAGCCGAGATTGTGCCATTGTCCTCCAGCCTGGGCAACAAGAGCAAAATTCCATCTCTTTTTTTTTTTTTTAACTCCTCCACCCCCCCCACAAAACTCCATTTCAAAAAAAAAGAAACGTACACGCACACACACACACACACTCTCTCTCTCTCTCTCTCTCTCTCTCTCTCTCTCTCTCCATATTGACTAGTGGTTCTCAATTATGGCTGCACATTGGGAATATCTAGGGAGTAAAAAAAAAATCTCAGTGCTCAGACTGCACACTAATTTAAATAAATCAGAACTGCTAGGAGTAGAACCCAGGTGTCAGTAGCTTGTAAATCTCCCCAGGTGATTTCAGTGTGTCATCAAGGCTGAGAACCACTGATATAAACTGCAGCTTTCCTGATAGAATTCCTTTACTAAGCAGTTAACAAGAGTTGCATTCAGACTCAGAAACTGTTAAGAGACTGCACTTGGAGAGTATTGGGCAGCAAAATGAAGAAAACACTTGGCCTGAATGCAGTGTTCTCACCTGCAAACTGAGGTCACTGGACAAGACCATCTGTGGAGTCTCACCCAACTCTTAGAAAATGCTTTGATTGCAGTAAGTGCATCCAGGAAGAAGACAAAAAAATACACTGTTCAGGCAGAGGCCAGGCCCCTCTCTAGAGGCTGACATGTGCTGGAGTTCTGAGCATCTACAGCACCAAAGCTGCTTCTCTTTTTATCACGGGCATAAACCAAGGGCAGCCTTGCCCACCTCCTCACTGGACAAACAGCAGCCAGTTTGAGCTTCTAGGGATCAGGGATTAGGGAGGGATTATTGAGTGTGGTTTGCGGAGGACCTGTAGTCTTGCAGCCAACTCAAGAGTCTGAAGTCCAGGCCGTGCGCAGTGGCTCATGCCTCCCAGAACTTTGGGAGGCCGAGGCGGGTGGATCACCTGAGGTCAGGAATTTGAGACCAGCCTGGCCAACATGGCGAAACCCTGTCTCTAATTAAAAATATATATATAGGCTGCGCATGGTGGCTCACGCCTGTAATCCCAGCACTCTGGGAGGCCGAGGCGGGCGGATCACCTGAGGTCGGGAGTTCAAGACCAGCCTGACCAACACGGTGAAACCCCGTCTTAAATAAAAAAAATTAAAAAAGAAAAAAATATATATATATATACACACACACACACACACATTAGCTGGGCGTGGCCAGGCACAGTGGCTCACGCCTATAATCCCAGCACTTTGGGAGGCTGAGGCAGACAGATCACGAGGTCAGAAGATGGAGACCATCCTGGGTAACATGATGAAAACCTATCTCTACTAAAAATACAAAAACTTAGCCAGGTGTGGTGGCACGCACCTGTTATCCCAGCTACTTGGGAGGCTGAGGAGGTAGAATTGCTTGAACCTGGGAGGTGGAGGTTGCAGTGAGCTGAGATTGCGCCAGTGCACTCCAGCCTGCATGACAGAGCAAGACTCCGTCTCCAAAAAAAAAAAAAATTAGCCAGGTGTGGTGACACATGCTTGTAATCCCAACTACTCAGGAGGCTGAAGCAGGAGAGTTGCTTGAACACGGGAGGTAGAGGTTACAGTAAGCTAAGAATGTGCCACTGCACTCCAGCCTGGGCGAGACTCCATCTCAAAAACAAAAACAAAAACAAAAACAAAACAAAATCTGTTGCAGTTTAGAGATTTTGGATGTTGGATTTTTGGATTAGGGATGCTTAACCTGTACTAGTTTTCTTTTTTTTTTTTTTAGTTTAATTATAAAAGTAAGATCTTAAAGTAAAAATTTGAGGGCTGGGCGCGGTGGCTCACGCGTGTAATCCCAGCACTTGGGAGGCCTAGGTGGGTGGATCACAAGATCAGGAGTTCGAGACCAGTCTGGCCAACATGGTGAAACCCCATCTCTACTAAAAAGACAAAAATTAGCCGGGAGTGGTGTCACACACCTGTAGTCCCAGCTAGTCAGGAGACTGAGGCAGGAGAATAGCTTGAACCGGGGAGGCAGAGGTTGCAGTGAGCCGAGATTATGTCACTGCGCTCCAGCCTGGGCAACAGAGTGAGACTCCATCTCAAAAAAAAAAAAAAATGGAAAATATCGAAGTATACAGATAATAAATGAAAAACCTCCCTCTCAACATGTCTTCCCTAATTCTACTTCCCTCTCTTACCATTTTCGGTTTTATCCTTTCAGGCAATTGTCTATATGCATATGTTGTGTGTTTTGTTTTTATTGTTTTAAAAAAAACTTAGGTCGTACTCTATGAATTATTCTGCAAGTTGTTTTGTTTTTTTTTTTTTGAAGACCGGGTTTCACCATGTTGGTCAGGCTAGTCTTGAACTCCCGACCTCAGGTGATCCGCCCGCCTTGGCCTCCAAAGTGCTTGGACTACAGGTGTGAGCCACCACTCCCGGCCTCTGCAAGTTGTTCTATCAACAGTGTACCATGATCTCCTCTGTGTCTGTTCCTAAGTCAGAGCTACTTTTGTTTTTGAGTCAGGGTCTCACTCTGTTGCCCAAGCTGGAGTGCAGTGATGCAATCATTGCTCACTGTAACCTCAAACTCCTGGGCTTAAGCAATCCTCCCACCTCAGCCTCCCAAGTAGCTGTGACTATAAGCACACACCACCACACCTGGCTAATATTTAATTTTTTTTTTTTAAGATGGGGTTTCACCATGATGGCCAGGCTGGTCTTGAACTCCTGACCTCAGGTGATCCACCCACCTCGGCCTCCCAAAGTGATAGAATTACAGGCGTGAGCCACCGCGCCCAGCCTAATCTTTAAATTTTTTTGCACAGACAGGTTCTCAACATATTGCCCAGTCTGATCTCAAACTCTTAGCCTCAAGCGACTCTGCCTCGGCCTTCCAAAGCTCTGAGATTACAGGTGTGAGCTGCCATGCCCTGCCCAGGGCTACTTTTTCCTTTTGACAGCTGCTGGAGTTCCACGGCCTCTGACCATTTACAGGAATGCTGCGGCTAGTGTACTTGCTGAGGTGTTTCTGTAGGATACTTTCCTAAAAGTGGAATGGTTAGTTCTGGATTGTGGTCAGAGGTGGGCAACCAAGGCAGAAATGGGCCTGAGCATGGAGGAAGAAGGATGGAGAGAAAGAGTATGTGCATTCTCGGCTGACCACGGTGGTTCACGCCTGTAATCCCAGCACCTACAGAGGTTGATGCAGGTGGGTCACTTAAGGTTGGGAGTTTGAGACCAGCCTGGACAACATGGTGAAACCCCATCTCTACTAAACATACAAAAATTAGCTGGGTGTAGTGGGGTGCACCTATAATCCCAGCTACTTGGGAGGCTGAGGCATGAGAAGTGCTTGAATCTGGGAGGCTGAGATTGCAGTGAGACCCATCTTAAAAAAAAAAAAAAAAAAAAAAAGTCTCACTCTTATCACCCAGGCTGAAGTGCAGTGATGCAATCTAAGCTCACTGCAACCTCTGCCTTCCAGGTTCAAGTGATTCTTATGCCTTAGCCTCCCGAGTAGCTAGGATTACAGGTGCCCCCACCACATCCAACTAATTTTTGTATTTTTAGTAGAGATGGGGTTTTATCATGTGGGTCAGGCTGGTCTCAAACTCCTGACCTCAAGTGATCCGCTCACGTCAGCCTCACAAAGTGCTGGGATTACAGGCATGAGCCACTGTGCCTGGCAATGGGATGGATTTTATCCAAATGTCTCCCCCAAAGCACTGCCGTCCCACCTGTGTACCCTCTGCCTTTGAACCTCATCAACTCTGGGGTACTACCCTTTATATTTTTCCCAATGTGAATGGAGAATGTGAACAGGGCTTAAAAGAAAATGCAAACAGTACTGAAAATGCAACCCTGTGGGGCTCTGGATTGACCTCCAGGGTCCTGTTTTCCCAGGTAGGATGAAGTGGGGTGGGAAAGGGGAGTGATTCTGGTCTACAACGTGCCAAGTGGGAGGAAAAGGAAATACTGGCAGGGGCTCCAGGTGGTTGTGGGGAGGGGTTCAGTAACAAGAGGGGCATGAAGGGGTTATCCATGCTAGCCCAAGGCCTGGGACCCAGCAGCCCACCAAGGGAGCCAGAGAGGCAGGAGAATGCAGTGGGAAGGATGCGGCCACTTGAAGCTAGAATGTCTCAGTTCAAATCCCAGTGGCACCACTCACTTGCAGCATAATTTTGAGCACATGATGTAACCCCTATATCTTCCATGTCCCATCTTTTTTTTTTTTTTTTTTGAGATGATGTCTCTTTCTGTCACCCAGGCTGGAGTCCAATGGTGTGATCTCAGCTCAATGCAACCTCTGCCTCCCAGGCTCAAGCAATTCTCCTGTCTGAGACTCTCTGAGTAGCTGAAACTTGGGACTGCAGGCATACGCCACCATGCCCAGATAATTTTTGTATTTTTAGTAGAGATGGGGTTTCATCATGTTGCCCAGTCTGGTCTCGAACTCTTGAGCTCAGGTGATCTGCCTGCCTCGGCCTCCCAAAGTGCTGGGATTACAGGCGTGTGCCACCGTGCCCGGTCACCCTGTCTCATTTATTTATTTATTTATTTATTTATTTATTTATTTATTTATTTATTTGAGATGGAGTTTCACTCTTGTTGCCCAGGCTGGAGTGCCGTGGTGAAATCTTGGCTCACTACAACCTCCGCCTCCCAGGTTCAAGCGATTCTCTTGCCTCAGCCTCCCAAGTAGCTGGGATTGCAGGTGCCTGCCACTACGCCTGGCTAGTTTTTGTGTTTTTAGTAGTGACAGGGTTTCACCATGTTGGCCAAGCTCGTCTTGAACTCCTGATGTCAGGTGATCCACTCACCTCGGCCTCCCAAAGTGCTGGGATTAAAGGCGTGAGCCACCATGCCCAGCCTCGCCCTGTCTATTAAATAGGGCTTGGAGAAGTGGTCTTCCTCAGCCTGGAGGGAGAGGATGACTGGCAAAGTTTAGAATGGTGCCTAGCAATGTTAGCCTTGAGTGAGTTTCCAATTGGCAAACCATCCTCCACCCTACACACCCCTTCCTACTCCCCTCCTTTAGGGTAACCACTATGAACAGTTTGGGGTATGTTATTCTAGACTCTTGGAAACATCTATAACCACATGGACTTACGTGTGCATGCCACTGCCTGTGACAGTTAAAAGCTCACTTCAACCAACCAATGGAGTTTCAAGGCTCACAACTGTGCAAGTCCAGATATAATACTGACTTTGCTCAAGACTTGACCCAGCCACTCAGCGTCCCCACAGACCTGGGTCTCTGTTGCTTCTCTGTCTTTTGAGAGATGAACTCTCTCTTGAGATTCCATTAGGTGTGTGCGCTCTTCCCCCTCCCCAGCTCCAGGGTCTTCCCTCATGGACCAAAAAGGCTGCCACAGTCCTAGACCTCCATCCTCAAACCACAGTATCCAAGGGAAGGCAGAATGTGTCCTCTGTAGCTTGGATGGTTCTGTGGCTAATAGTTCATCTGCCAATTGCTAGCTCTATAGCCTTGGCCGTACCCATTTTTTTTAATCTGTAAAACGAGACATTAAGCTAGAAGGTTTTAAAGACTCTCAGGTTCTCTTCTGCTCTAGAGTTAGCGTCCTGATTGAAGGTAGTATATAGCCATGGGAGAGGTGGCTTTAGCAGGAAATGGCATCTAGAAGAAGGGAGGGGAGGGGAAGGAAAATTAGGGGAGGAAAGGGCCTGGAGGGCCCCACCTTACACACTGGCAGAACGTACCTAGATGGGCGGTGTTCAGATGGGCACGTCTGTCTCCAGGAGCCAAAAAACAGGATTGTGGTTGGAGGTGGGCAACTGAGGCAGAAATGGGCCTGGAGGTGGAGGAAGAAGAATGGAGAGAAGTGGGAGCATTTAATCTGAGGAAGAGAAGGGCAGGGGTTTTGGAGGGAGTGCTGTGGGTAAAGGCCTCCTCGACGCGCTGTGCAGTGGGTGAGGAAGGACAGGACATATTCACTGTAGCCCCAGGGGAAGCAAAGGAACAGTGGGTAGGATTTACAGTGCTTTATTTTGGCAAAAAAATAAGAAGTATTTCCACTGGGAGCAGTGGCTCATGCCTGTAATCCCAGCACTTTGGGAGGCCTAGGTGGGCGGATCACGAGGTCAGGAGATCTAGACCATCCTAGCTAACATGGTGAAACCCCGTATTTAGTATTTTTTGTGCCAAAAATACAAAAAAAATTAGCCGGGCATGGTGGTACGCGCCTGTAGTCCTAGCTACTCAGGAGGCTGAGGCAGGAGAATTGCTTGAACCTGGGAGGCAGAGGTTGCAGTGAGGCGAGGCTGCGCCACTGCACTCCAGCCTGGGCGACAGAGCAAGACTCTTGTCTCAAAAAAAAAATTTTTTTCTTAAAAGATTTAATAACGTTATTTAAATAAACATTTAAATAACACTTTACCAAAAGGTAAAAAGATCACAAAAGAGGACATTTGGGGCCCACACAGCTCCTGAGACTCTAGCCTCAGGCTCCTCCCCACGCCTGCTACTCCCAGCCTCAGAACCAAACTGCTTTTTGTCACTCCCCCTACACCACCACCAGCACTGTTCTCAAACCTCTTCCTTTTGTTCAGTCTCAAGGAAGCTCTGGTGTCGTCCCCTCAGCAGCGTGCCACACCCATCGGCCACGCTTTCTCCTGGAAGCCGGTTTCCTCCTGCCCACCCTCTCCAAGTTTACCTCTGTGGACTGCTCTTTCTCTGGTCCTTTGCTGGGGTCATTCTCTGCCAGTTGCTTCTAATTTTTTTTTTTTTTTTTTTTTGAGACAGTCTTGCTCTGTTGCTCAGGCTGGAGTGCAGTGGCATTTTAGCGGCTCACTGCAACCTCCACCTCCAGGATTCAAACAAGTCTCTTGCCTCAGCCTCCCAAGTAGCTGGATTACAGGTGCTTGCCACCATGCCCAGCTATTTTTTTGTATTTTTAGTAGAGATGGGGTTTCTTCATGTTGGCCAGGCTGGTCTTGAACTCCTGGCCTCTGGCCATCACTTCTATCCTGCTTTTCCCTGGCTTGTGTCCCAGGCCTCTCCATCTTCCCATCTTCTCACTCTATATACCCTGCCTCTGTGTGTACACGGTGACCGGTCTAGAAGCCATCCTAGGCCCCTGTTCAGGGTCCCAGACCACCATAGCCAATGGCCTAGTATCCCACAGACATCTGGAAATTAGTCTGTCCCAGAGGGATCTTGTCTCCTCTCTCTCTCATTTTATAATTTTAATTTCTTAAAATTAATTAATTAATCAATTTTTTTTTTGAGATGGAATCTTGGTCTGTTGCCCAGGCTGGAGTACAATGGTGCAATCTCGGCTCACCACCACCTCCACCTCCCAAGTTCAAGTGATTCTTCTGCCTCAGCCTCCAGAGTAGTTGGGATTACAGGCGCCCACTACCACGCCCGGTTAATTTTTGTACTTTTGGTAGAGATTGGGTTTCTCCATGTTGACCAGGCTGGTCTCGAATCTGAGATTTCTCAGAGAAAGGTGGGTTTTGAGCCTTCCAGTTGTACAGGTATTATGTCTCCCTGAAATGTATAAAAGCAAGCTGTACCTCGACCACCTTGGCACCTGTCTTCAGGACCTCCTAAGGCTTTGTCATGGGCATGTCCTTAACCTTGGCAAAAATAAACTTTCTCAATTGACCGAGATCTGTCTCAGATATCTGGGGCTTGAAGCTCTCCATCACCCTCAGGACAAAAGCCAAATGGCTAAGCAGACTTTCAAAGTCCTTTTGCGTCTGGCTTCTTCCCACCTTTGGGGACCCCAGCTCCCTGTACTTTCTCCCACCCTGTGAGCTCCAGCCAGCCTCACCCAAATGGTGCCACTCACATGCTGTTTGCTTGGCCTGGAAAATCTGGTCCTTGCTAATGGCTGACTCCAAGTCGTCTTTCAGGCTTGGATCCTGCTTCTCTCCCTCCAAGGAACCCTCCCTGGGTCCCCAGGGCTGGCTCAGCTGTGTGTCTCTGTGGGCTTGTCTAGAACCATGTGCTGAACGACAGAGCCTTTGTCTATGTGTTTTACCACTTGATTGCGTCTCTGCATCCCAGGTTTCTAGCTCTGTATGATCAGGAACCTTACCTGTTTTGGATTGCATTCCTAGACCCTGGAACAGAATGCATTTGATAAATATTTTTGACTTTCTTTTTGAGACGGAGTCTCCCTCTGTCACCAGGCTAGAGTGCAGTGGCACGATTTCGGCTCACTGCAACCTCTGACTACTTGGTTCAATCGATTCTCCTGCCTCAGCCTCCCGAGTAGCTGGGATTACAGGTGCAAGCCACCATGCCCGGCTCATTTTTGTATTTTTAGGAGAGATGGGGTTTCACCATGCTGGCCAGGCTGATCTCGATCTCCTGACCTTGTGATCTACCCGTCTTGGCCTCCCAAAGTGCTGGGATTACCGGTGTGAGCCACCGCACCCGGCCAGTATTTTCAACTATTGTTGAATCAAGACTTTTGACAAATTGGGTGCAGCCCAGGATTTTGGCAATAGCCCCTGCCTTAAGAAAGGACCAGGGCTATAGCTCTAGGGTGAGAAGCTGAAGCTGACAGAGAAGTGAGAGTTACTAGAAAGTGAAAGTAAGGCTGTGTCGGGAGGAAAGAACCCCAGAGGGTAAAGTCTCTGGGGGAGGGACCGGGCCAAGAGTTCATTCAACCCAGTAGAGTGAGGCTCCGGAGGAAGCCGGCGAGGGCCGGGATAGGCTGGGGGTGTGTGGGCGGGACAGTGAGTTTGACGAAAAATGAGAGAAAATGTGTTTTGTAATTAGTCATTGCCCCCTGGAGTGAGGTTGGGAGTTTTCACCGGAGGTGGGTTGACCAGATTTGCAAAATGACTAACAGGGGCTAACCGCGGGCTTGGGCCTCGGCGGGGCTTCCGCCCTGGTGACAGAAGTCAAGCTTTCTAGTTTCTTCTCTGTCCCGCCCCCCTACATTCAAGGTTCTGCCAAACAGTGGAAATTGGGAGGAGAAAGTGTCTAGGAGACTGCGCAGGAGCCAAATTGCCCTTTCCGACTCCAGCCTCCGAGCACTGCGTGGTCTCACGGCCATGGGAAAGGGGACAGAGTGGCCCCTGCTACTTGGAAGACTCTATCCAAGGGTTTTGACTGATTTACCCTGTGGAGGTTCTGGGGGAAAGGTGAAAACATTCCGGATATGGGGGATCTGGATGAAAGCTACATTCTCTCTTTTCTTGTTAATAGCAGCCTGGGCGAGGTGACTCAGGCCTGTAATCCCAGCACTTTGGGAGGCTGAAGTGAACAGATCACCTGAGGTCAGGAGTTCGAGACCAGCCTGGCTAACATGGTGAAGTTCAGTCGCTACTAAAACTTCAAAAATTAGCCGGGTGTGGTGATGCGTGCCTGTAATCCCAGCTACTCGGGAAGCTGAGGCAGGAGAATCACTCAAACCCAGCAGACAGAGGTTGTAGTGAGCCGAGATCGTGCCACTGCACTCCAGCCTGGGTGACAGAGCAAGACTCTGTCTCAAAAAAAAAAAAAAAAAGAGAAAAGAAAGAAAATAGCAAAAGGACTGGAGCACGTTTTGGTGTGAAGGTGTGAAGCATATGGGAAAGTGGAGGTCAACTGTTCTTCCACAGACACTCCTGGGGTGCTGGAACCAAATGTTAGGACGAAGAGACCCCCACCCCCACCCCACTACCAACACACACACAAAGTGCACACTTTGGTCTTCATCCTCTATTTTCCAGAGCAGTGGCTTTCGAACATTTATTTATTTATTTTATTTTTTATTTTCCTTGCTGGGAGTGGTGGCTCATGCCTGTATTCACAGCTTTGGGAGGCTGAGGCAGGTGGATCATGAGGTCAAGAGATCGAGATCATCCTGGCCAACATGGTGAAACCCTGTCTCTACTAAAAATACAACAATTAGCTGGGCATGGTGGCACGCACCTGTAGTCTCAGCTACTCAGGAGGTTGAGGCAGGAGAATAATTTGAACCCGGGAGACAGGGCTTGCAGTGAGCCGAGATCGTGCCACTGCACTCCAGCCTGGTGACAGAGCAAGACTTGGCCTCAAAAAGAATAAAAATAAAAATAAAAAAGACCCTGAATAAAAAAAAAGAAAGAAATGTGTTCCCATCTCAACCCATTACTCAGACAAGCATCTACAAACTACCCTGAGGCAAAAAACTTTACGAAACTAAAAGTTCCATTTAAACTGCTCTCCTGTTTTTACATTGTCTATTTCCTTTTTTTAAAAAAAAATATTCTGGCCCGGAGCAGTGGCTGATGCCTGTAATTCCAGCAATTTGGGACGCCAAGGCAGGCAGATCACTTGAGGCTAGGAGTTTGAGACTAGCCTGGCCAACATGGCAAAGCCCAGTGTCTACTAGAAACACAACAAATTAGCTAGATGTGGTGGCAGGCGCCTGTGATGCTAGCTACTTGGGAGGCTAAGGCAGGAGAATCGCTTGAACTCAGGAGGTGGAGACTGCTGCAAGCCGAGATCTTGACACTGCACTCCAGCCTGGGCAGAGTAGCAGAATGAGACTCTGTCTAAAAAAAAAATTCTGAGTATGATCCCTTAAACTGATTTCATGACCCACAAATGGCTCTCAACCCACAATTGGAAAATCCTACTGCTCTGGAGGAGTTGATTCCGCGCTTTGCTAGATCTCCAATCCCTGACCGCTGGAATTTGGCTGCAATTGTCCTGGTGAGTTTCTCCCTCCACATTCTCCTCACTAATACACCCGACACCAGACCTCCAGTCCTAAAAGCCACCACCTGCTTCAGGCCACCACACCTGTGCCAATTAGATTTCCTTGTTCTCCCTTTGACCTTCAGAGACCTCCAGGATAAATGCAAGGATCCCGGTTACTGGCAGACTGAGATAAGGATGACAGCCCCAACAGGCCATGAGGTTCCTATTTGGTGGGCTGCTTTTATCTGCAAGAACAAAATACAAGCCAGATGCAGTGGCTCACACCTGTAATCCCAGCAGTTTGGGAGGCTGAGGTGCGTGGATCACCTGAGGTCGGGAGTTCAAGACCAGCCTGACCAATATGGTGAAACCCCATCTCTACTAAAAATACACAATTAGCCGGGCGTAGTGACGCATGCCTGTAACCCCAGCTACTCGGGAGGCTGAGGCAGGAGAATCACTTGAATTTGGCAGGCGGAGGTTGCGGATTACACCATTGTACTCCAGCCTGGGCGACAAGGCAAGACTCTGTTTCAAAAAAAAAAAAAAAAAAAACAAGAAGAGCAAAATATATAACTCAAGCAATTTAAACAGTGAGGGGTAAACTGAAATCACATGCCAGGAAGCCCAGAGGTTCACAGTTCCAGGGTTGGTTAATGAAGTGACCACTCTATGTCTATTGCCCCCTTGTCACTGCCACCCTTTGGAAGTGTCTTTTTCTGCCTTAGTTTCAGTATGGCAAGAGTGCTATGTCAGGGGGCTTTTGTGGGTAGCAGAAGGAAGGGCAAGGCCAGGGTTTCGGGTGGCTGGGTGAGTAGGTGAGTCATTGAGTGGCTGGGTCCCTTTAGCCCCATGTAAGGACAGGCTACAGCCACCCACTGCTCTCCCCGACTGTGTCTAGACAGAAATGGGCATGTCTGCTTTGCAATGGTCACACCTCATGCTGGGATAACCCTATGAATCAGGAAGGTCACAGATGCTATCACCCTTTTCTCTCCACTAGTCACAGGCCCTGAAAGCAGAAATGACTTGTGGCCTCACCTCCTCAACGGCAAACCCAACACGTCCTGCCTCTAGCTCAGTGCTGGATTCCCTGGAGCAGGAAGTGCCAAATGTGGCGGTGAGGAAAACTCTTTGGTTTGGGCTCATTCTAAGTCCATTCTCTAGGCACACAGACCCCTCATGTTGATTTCTTCTGCCTACATGGACCCATTGTCTGTAGGTTTTCCCAGGGAGAGCTGAGAACTTGGGGGATGGGGTGGGTGGGCATAACGGTGGCAGAGTCTCCCCCAGCTTTTGTGTCTATGGTAGCACCTGATAGCACAGACCTTGCCATCACCTGGGTGTAGTGGCATCTGAGACTGTGTATGAGCTGGAAGGAATGTGAGTGCAGCCTCCCCTACTCTGTAGATAGGGAGCCTCAGGCTCAGAAGGGGATAGTGATTTGCCCAAGACCACACAGCTCCTTAGCAGCCGAGGTGTACACTGGGGTTTCCTGGACTTCAAGCCTCCACTCTCTCTTTCTTTTTTGAGACGGAGTCTCGCTCTGTGGCCAGGCTGGAGTGCAGTGGCTCGATTTCGGCTCACTGCAACCCCCGCCTCCTGGGTTCAAGTGATTCTTCTGCCTCAGCCTCCCAAGTACCTGAGACTACAGGTGCCTGCCACCACGCCCAGCTAATTTTTGTATTTTTAGTAGAGACAGTGTTTCACCATGTTGGTCAGGATGGTCTCAATCTCCTGACCTCGTGATCCGCCGGCCTCGGCCTCCCAAAGTTCTGGGATTACAGGTGTGAGCCACCACACCCAGCCAGCCTCCACTCTTTTACCACTCCCACCTGTGGGGATCCCTAGTTTGCCCCCTCATTGGCTCCACCCCTCAAAGTCATCATAAGTGGCTCAGGTGAGAGTAGTGCCCTGTTGCTAGGGGCTAGTGGGCCCAGGCAGTAACTCAGATGCCCACCCCAGGAAACCCTGACGGCAGAGGAAACACCTGTGTTTCTCTCCCAAGCTGGTTTGCCTCGCTGCTGCTGAACACAGTGAAGAGGGAAGTGAGAATCCGCACTGCGGGCCCGGAGACAACAAATGCTAACCCTCCTGAGGAAAGCTGCCTTTAACAAGGGGAAGCAGGGCTTGGCTGGCCCTGGAAAGAATTTACTACAGGAGCTGGTGTTAGGAAGGGTATGGGACCAGCCAGTGTGTAGGAGTTCTGCCCATGGCATGGTGCACGGGTGTGTGCTGATTCCTCTGTGTGTGCCCTGAAAGACGGCAGGTAATGTAGGCAAGCTGGAATTTCAGGGTTCCCTCAGCCACCTGTCAGTCTTGTGACCTTGGGACGTAAACTCCCAGAGTCTCAGTTTTTCTCAGCTGCAAAATGGGGATGCTGAGAATCTCCTTCACAGGGTTGTTAAAGAGGTAAAACAAATGAACGTGCACATTCTCCCACGGGCTGGACAAAGTGGCTTCTTCGGGAGGCAGAGGCAGAAGGATCACTTAAACCCAGGAGTTCAAGACCAGCCTTGGCAACATGGTAGGACCCTGTTCCTACAAAAAAATCAGAAAATTGGCTGGGCATGGTGGCGTGCACCTGAAGTCCCAGTTACTCAGGAGGCTGAGGGGGGAGAATCTTTTGAGCTTGGTAAGTCTAAGCTGCAGTGAGCTATGATCTTGCCACTGCACTCCAGCCCAGGCAGTAGAGAGAGATTCTGTCTGTAAAAAAAAAAAAAGAAAATCAGGGAGAGAGATCCAGATGGCCGATTAGCAATGGCTTAGGATTGTAGCTCCCAGTGAAAGTGCAGAGAGCGAGTGGACACCGCAATTTCAGACGAATTTCTGTTGCCCACAAACTGGGAGCTACCCAGCAGAGGAGCCACACGGGTCGACAGCGCAACTCTTTTGGACAGCGCGGTGAGGCATGGCGCTTCTCAGTGCGGAGTATACAGGACTGGGTGCCCTTTGAGTCGGGCTCCGCTGGTCCCATCCCCACAAGGAGAACAGCAATTGGAAGCGCTGAGGACTGAGAGTTTCACAGTAAGCACAGCTGAACCCAGGAAGGCCTAGCTCTGTGGGGAAAGGGCGTCCG
>CAUYLG010019126.1:0-15656 GCA_963573385.1 Cacajao melanocephalus | reverse complement strand
CTCTGCACTGAGAAGTGCTGCGCTGCGCCAGGGCGCCGGCAAAACAGCTGCGCCGGCCAAAAGAGTCACGCTGGCGACACGTGTGGCTCATCCGTTGGGAATCTCCCAGTTTGTGGGCAACAGAAATTCGTCTGAAATTGCGGCGTCCACTCGCTCTCTGTGCTGTCACTGGGAGCTAAAATCCTGAGCTGTTGTTAATCGGCCATCTTGGATCTCTCTGCCCGGTGATGAAGTTTTTTCTGTTTCTTAGTTTTCCTTTGGCAGACGCCCCTTCCCTGCAGAGCTGGACCTTCCTGGTTCAGCTGTGCTTACTGTGAGACTCTCAGTCCTCAGCATTTCCAATTGCTGTTCTCCTTGTGGGGATGGGACCAGCCGAGCCGGACTCAAAGGGCACCCCCATCCTGTATACTCCGCAACGAGAAGCGCCATGCTGGGGCGCCGGCAAAATAGCCACGCCGGCCAAAAAAGTCGCGCTGGCGACCTGTGTGGCTCCTCCGCTGGGTAGCTCCCAGTCTGTGGGCAACAAAAATTCGTCTGAAAGTGTGGCGTCCACTTGCTCTCTGCGCTTTCACTGGGAGCTACAATCCTGAGCTGTTGTTAATCGGCCATCTTGGATCTCCTCCGAGACCTTTTTTTTTTTTATAGAGGAATAAAGTGAGCCAAATAAGAGTAAATGGCTTTCCCAAGATCACACAGATGGTGGGTGACTGGGAACTCCGAGCTGAGTCTTGATTCCTGGTCAAATGTCCTTTCCTCTACACCTTGTTAGGAGAACTTGGGGTACTTGTTTTGCTAGCCCCTCTACTACCATAGCCCCTATAGGTGTATATATGGAGTTTTCTTTGCTGTATGACCATGCCTGTCCTCCTTTGTAACTGAATTAGAAATGAGTTTAGAGATTGTGGCCTTGATGCAGTAGTCAGTTGGGGGTCTGAAGATTTATACTGAGTGCCAAGAGACCGTGCTAGATCAAAATTCAGTTCTATTCAAACTTACAGCTTTGCATTATCTCCAGTTTAGAATATAAATTTTTTTTTATATTAAAGGGAGAATGTATAATGGTAGATGTGGTACATAATTTGAGTGTGTATTTGCTACAATTCTGATCCTAATAAAACTGCCATTCTGATCCATATGCCTAGCGTAGAGATTTAACGTTGTTAAGGGTGCATTAACTTTGAGCTTCTTGATTTATCTTGTGTGACTGAAATCTAAACCTCAATGTTGCATCAAATCTGTGGTTTTTTTTTCCTCCTTTCTTTCCAGAACCTCTCACCCCCAATCTTATGAGCACATTTGGTTGTGTAGTTGAGATTTTGAAGCCAAATGCATTAATAGTGAGGGAAGTAAGTATTCACAGTGAATGTCAAATGAAATGACTGAGGAGACAAAGCAGGAAAGAGAATTAACAATCTACTGGTTCTTTTAACAACCATGTGATGGCTGCCCTGGGAGTTGAATGATTTGTAGATGACTGGAACCTGCTCATTCTGTGGTGGCTTGAGGGCCTTTGAAATTGATGTGAACCTGGTAAGCTGTCAGCAGTTACAGCTAGTGGGTAATCAGGTTTGGAAATTATGGGTATTTATATTTCAGAGGGCCTTTACTATGTTTCTGTAATTTCAGATTAGAAATGCTTGTCCTTGATATGACTGTTTTTTATGCATGGTGCTAGAGTTTAAAAACATAAGGCCCTTAGCATTCCCAGTGTGTTCCAGTGTGTAAGCCACTTTCTTTCTGGGAACCAAAAAGATGATCTACTTACTCCTACTTTTGAATTAGTGGACAGGATGATTTTTCTCTCTACTAAACGAGCTCCATACTGTCTTCTGTACAGTAACGTCACATGGTAAAAAGAAGTTAGAAAGTCTTACTGACCTGCCATTGATAAATATTTTTCTACAGCATGTTGAGGTGGACATATTTTGACTTTGCTTGGTTTCGAAGGGATTAACATTTTTTAAATGATAAAAATGAACTCGTTTGGAAAAACTTATCTAAGACTTTCCAACGGAATGTAAACCACTTATGACATTTAAAATTTGCTTTCTTTTTTTAATGCATAATTTTTATGTGGTTGTAATTGTTTATGAAAATTTGGTGTCTTAAAAATTCTTAACATATGTTTTTCTTTGTTATTATATATTTTTTCCTACAGAAGCTTCATTTTCCATTGAGGGGCAGTTATTAAAATCTTTACTTGTTCTTTCCACATGTTGTCCAGTGGGTCCGTCCTTTTCTTATCAATGAGATGTCCGTGGATAGTGGCACTGCCCATCAGTAATTATGACTGGCAAGTTGCCTGTCTCTTCAGTCTGTAGTGGCCAGGCCTCCACTTTCATCTGAAAGTCATTTATCTGAACAGCTTGTATATTTTTCCAATGATAAATTATCCTCTTGTGAGCTTTTTGTGCATTAGTTCTTTAGGATATTTTTTCAGAGTAGAATTGCTGTCATAAAAGGGACATTTTGATAAGGTCTATGAGACATTTTGATATTTTACACACGTGTGTGCACAGTATACATTGTATCGTATTGGATATATTGTTTTCTGCAAGTTACCACCAGTAATCTCAAATGTATAAAACTATGTATATTACATGTAACATTGGGTATTATTGCTGTTTTAACTTGATAGGCAAAAAATAGCATCAAGTTTTAAATTTCTTGACTTAGTAGTGAGCGTGAGCACTTCAGCACCCATTGATTAGCTACTTGATTCCCTGTTTTATGAACTAATTCATCTTGGCCTTGAAGTTGTGGTGGTTAGGAAGGAGTGGCACATGTCAATCTTGGTGCGGCACATGGGGTTAGGACACTAGCCGCTGTGCAGCTCAGGGCTCAGCCTCAAGGCTTATGACCTGAGTTGGCAGAAAAGCACTTACACTGCCTGCATTGTTTTAGGAAGTCAGGATCTCTCACCACTAAAGTAAATGCTTGTTTGTGTTTGACCTTACTAACTACTTCAATTTGAATTGGCAACTATTTGCAATTTATATGGAGATTTTTTAAGGACCATAGGAAAGGTGCGAGATTTTATGTTTATCAAATAAAATGGGTCATGGATATGAGAAGTTTTTCGCTTTTTAAAAACAACCTGCTACAAAATTCTTTTTCCTCTGTTTTTCTTCTAATTTTCTCCATTTATTGAGTGTCTCCTCGGCTAGGAATTCTGGGCTGAGAGAACACCACATGCAAAGGCCTCAAGGCAGAAAGGGAGTGATATGTCCAGTGAACAATGAAGCCAGAGTGCCTGGATGTTTACAAGGAAGACCTGAGTGAAGTCACAGAAGTGAGAAGGAGCCGAGTGATGCAGAGATTAGTAGGTCAGGCAAATGCTGTGGCAAATCACCAAAGGGTTTGAGTTGCAGGCATGTGAGTCACAGAAGCATCACCCTGGAAAGGCAAGAGGGGAAGCAGCGACTTCCAATGGATGCTTCCTGAGGAAGCCGAGGCAAGAGATATGGTAGCCTGGGTGCTTGTGCTTCCTAAACCATCTGTGGGGAAGGGCCATAAGTTTTTATTTCTAATCTGTTGTACACTGATACTGTTACAGAATACAAGAAACATGGATTACCAGAAGAATGACCATAAGCTTGAATGTGACAATAATATCAAATTGCTACAAAAGTTTCTGTGTACTTACACTTGCCTTGTGTCTTTACCTTATCATGGGCTGGTATCAGGTGGACCACACTTTGATAGCCTTGGCTGACAATACAGCTTCAACATCTAACAATGTGTTGCATATTTTCTGTAGATCAAGCCATGGTACATGGCTAACAACTGTGTTAGTTAATTTGGGCTGCTATAACAAAATAACATAAACTGGGTGATTTATAAACAATAGAAATTTATTTCTCATAGAACTGAATCCTGTGGAGTCCAAGATTAAGAGAAGATTTGATGTCTGGTAGGGCTTTCTGATTCATAGATGGCACCATCTCATTGTATTATTATAGAAGAGGCAAGGGATCTCTTTCAGGCCTTTGTAATAGGGCACTAATTCCATTCATGAGAACTTTGCCTGTGTTATCTAACCACCTCCCACTGGCCCCATCTCCAAATACCGTCACCTTGGATGTGAGAATTTCAAGATACGAATTTTGGGGGCATGCAAACATTCAGTTTATAGCAACTATTTATACCACAGTGTGCTGTGTACAAGATAAACAGTGGCATATGAAATAAAGGTTGTCTTTGCCTTTCAGATTTGATAGTCAGGTTGAATTGAGAGAGAAGTAGATGAATATGAGGCATATATAGCAGAAAGACTCTCTAGGACTTTCTTCCTTTTTTTTTTTTTTTGAGAACGGAATCTTGCTTTGTTGCCCAGGCTAGAGTGCAGTGGTACGATCTTGGCTCACTGCAACCTCCACTTCCCAGGTTCAAGCAATTCTCCTGCCTCAGCCTCCCGAGTAGCTGGGACTGCAGGCACATGCCACCACACTCGGCTAGTATTTTAATATTTATTTTTAGTAGAGATGGGGTTTCACTGTGTTACCTAGGATGGTCTTGATCTCCTGACCTTGTGATCTGCCCACCTCGGCCTCCCAAAGTGCTGAGGTATGAGCCACCATGCCTGGCCTACTCTCTAGGACTTACTAATGGATTCGATGTGGAAGATTTAAGGAGAAAGAGGATTCAAGGTTGAGAGGCAGTGATGGAGTCCTGTTTACAGAGGAGAGAGAGACACTTTATTTAGACTTGACTGGATTGTGTGAGATTCTTGTTAGTCTTGAACTTTAATGTTTTAGGGAGATAATATACTAATTTCATATTAACATTCTAATGCAGATTTGAAATGAATTTCCCTGATGAGATGCTGCCTCTGGGAAGAAATATGGTTGGCTAAGGATAGGGGTAGGGGGTGTTTAGAATTTTGTGCTGTGCCTATGTACCTATTCAATAAAATATGTTTTAAAATAGGTTTCTTATGACTTCCAAAATAACAAAATACCTGTGGGTAAATTTGAAATAAGAAATGTGGAAGATACATATGATGAAAACTTTAAAATACAAAGAGATTTGCTAGAAGAGTTAAATGGAGAAAGAAACAGGTTAGGAAGATAATATTGAAAGTTATCAATTATTTATAAATTAATCCAATAATCAATGAAATCTCCTAATTTAAAGAGCAACAGGGTTTTTGTTGCTCATGCTGTGAAAGGGATTTGGCACAGTGATATAAATCCATCTGAAAAAATAGAATTGTGAGAATAACTTGGAAAATTCTCCAAAAGATAAGTAATATAAGGCAACTTGACTTATTGGATGTTAGATACATTGTGAAGCTATAATAATTTAAACATTAGAACTAAATAATTGAAGATCTTGCTACAGAAGAAGAAAAAGGCACACAGATCAGTGGAACAAAATAATTGTTGTTATAAGTAAAATTTTGATGCTGCAAAAGAAATAGCACTTGAAGCTAAATCTTCTCAGCAAGGCAGTTTACTTCTATAGAAAGGTGTGGCAGATGGAGCAATGACATCGGCACACTTGGACAAGTGGGGAAAGGGGTACTTAAGCCTGACGAGGGTCGTCCCTACTGCCGTGTCTTTCCCCTATTGGCTAGGGTTAGACTATACAAGCTAGACTAATCCCAATCGGCTATTTTAAAAAGAGCAGGGGTCCGAGCTGGAGTGGCAGGGTGGGTGTTTTGGCAGGAAGGACAGTTACGTGTGGGTCAGAGCAGGTAGCCAGGGGTGACCTAGGTCAAGGAAGGTGACCAGAGCAGGTGACTGGAGCAGGTGACCGGGATGAGTCAAGGTGGAGCCGGACACGGGAGAACAGATGTGAACTACTGATTAGAACCAGTAGAGAAGGTTGTTTACTGGAATTGCAAGGAAGTTAAACTTTAAAATAGAGAAAGAATAAGGGAGCTGAACATACTGAAATACTGATTCTTTGAAAAACTTGGGGTTCACCATAACAGTGTTCAAAGATAAACCCAAAATGGACCTGAAATTAGATTATGATAATGATGGTTTTCAAATCACTAGGGAAAATAGATTTTCCAATAATTTTAAATGTTTAGGGAAACGAGTAAACAAAATGCAGTGTTGTTATTTTATTCTTTACACCCAAGTCAATTCCAGAAAGATAAAAGATTTAAACATAAATGCATAAAGTATAATTTTTATAAGAAAACATGAGTAGATTTATTAATGATTTTGGAGTGGTGAAGGCCTTTCTCTAAGCAAGGCAAGAACCTCAAAGGTCATAAAATAATAATTGTTAGATTTGCTTATATAAGATTTAACTTTAAGAAAAAAAAAACCTACAAAGGCAGTCAAAAGATCAGCCACAAACTGGCAATTATTTGTAACACGTATGACCAAGAAAGAGTTGCCAGTAACAATCTTAATTTTAAAAAAATTATAGAATTAAGTAATGAAAAAGCTATCAAATACGTGTGTGTGTGTGTGTGTGTGTGTGTGTGAAAGTTTAAGAAAAAGAAATACAACTGCTAAAAAAAGCAAATGAAAATATGCAGCTTCACTGATAATTAATGGAAGGTATGTCAGTGAGATATCATTTTTGACCCATTTGGCAAATAATCAAACAAAAAGAAATCTAAGCACTCATGAGGGTTTGGGCAAACAGGAACTCCCCACCAAAACATAAGGTCCATAGGCAGACGCCCTTTTTAACAAAAAATCGATTTCACTGCTATATCCTGAAAATAGAGAAAAGTAAGGGATCAATGAACATGTGTTGAATGAATGAATGCATGAAAATACTGTTCTTGGTAGAATAAGTTGAGTAATCTCACTTGAGTGGAGTGCAGTTTAGCAATATCAAAATAAAACTTACATGCCATTTTATCCAGCAATCCCACCATTAAAAAGTTACTCTTCTTCTGTATTTACAAAGGTTTGCTGAAATAGGTGGGAAAGGATGCTTATTTCAGCACTGGTTGTCATAGCAAAAGCCTGGGAACAGTCAGAACACATCAGTGAGGCATTAAATCATGGCGCATCCAGGTGATGGTATGGTTTGTAGTTGTTGTGGGTAAAGTCAGAGAGTGAATTTCAGTGCCTGTTGTAATTAAATAAAAAGTAAGATGTGGTGCATGACCCTGTTTGTGTTGAGAATCAAAAACAGTATGTTTTACTGATAGATTAAATAGATGCTGCAGGAGTTCCCTCAGCCCCTTCAAAAGGGATCACAGGAAACTTTTAGGAAAAGTAAAAAAGCAACTGTGTTGGAGATACAGAAGGGGGTCCTATTTTAATCACACGTGTGTGTGTGTGTACATTTGATGTTTCATTCTCATTATTTTTAACTCAACAGTTATCTGAGTATGAGGTTACAGAACTTTTCTTTCTTTTTACTTCTGTGTATTAAAACATACATACACCTACACAACCCTAATAAATGTTCCTTAGAAAAAAGTTTCCACAAAATGTTCTTTATTTGTTGACTGTGGTATTGGCCTCAGATCAAATTATTTATCCTGTCTTCTGTAGATATATGAAGCTGTCTTGGCCGGGCGTGGTGGCTCACGCCTGTAATCAAAGCACTTTGGAGGCCAAGGTGGGCGGATCACCTGAGGTCAGAAGCTCAAGACCAGCCTGACCAACATGGTGAAACCCCGTCTTTAAAAAAAAGAAAATTAAAAAAAGGAAAAAAAAGAAAAAAGAAGCCGTCTTAAAATTGAGACTTTTCTCAGTTTTTGACCTGGGTGTCTTATTTAGCTAAGAATAGGACCATGAGCCTCTTGTTGGCATGGAGAGTAAGTGAGAACGTAATAGTATGTACGTGTTGGGAAGAAGCAGCTCATGTTTGGATCTAGCTGTCAAAAATGAGAGATAAAAAGCCACTTAAAGATTCCTTTGTTTCACAACTGTATTTCTGATTCACATTGATATAACATTAATTGTGGCCTCAAGTGAATTTGCCCATTGTAGGTTTGTCTGGGGGAGTGTAAGTTAATTTAAGTAACTTTCCGTGCATCATAGAATCTTTGGTGTGTTTCGGTGTTTTATGTAATACAAACATATTCATCCACAAACCATATTTAGGTACATAAAGCCCCGTGACTTCTAATGAACTTTTTACATGTGTAGAATGTCTGAGACTTGTAAATAATTTAGGAACAATCAAATAACTTGGGACCATCTTCGGAAAGTGATTCAGCTTATGAATTAAGCTGTAATCCTTTTGAATCCTTCTGATTGTGCCTTTAACTCAAAAGGATGGCAGTTTAATTCATAGCATTCATTTATCCTCAGAAATTGAAGTATAAAAATTTTAATAAGAATTTATTTTGGGTTTTGCTTACTATTAATCTATAATAAGTCTTATAGCTTATGTCTGTGTAGTATTTTTTGTGTTTCAGAAGGCCTTTTTTTTATACACGCTCATTTAAGCTTCATAACAACCCTGAGAAGTAGACTGGGAATTTTCTTTATTATCTGAGGACTTATTTATTGTTTGATATTTGAGGACAATATTGCCAACTTAGACATTGACAGTGGTGCAGAAGATTAGAGTAAGACAGCAGAAAAAAGGAGATATCAAAACTTCAAAAATTCAGCTCATCTCTAGCCACTGGGAATGTGCTTATTAAGGAGGGTTTTGAAAAGTAGGGTTATTCCCAATGTGTGTTAGAAAGTATCGGGCTCTCTCTTTTTGCCTTCTGTTCTGAGCTCTTGTTCCCTAAAGAGTGCCTCTCAAATTTTCAAGACTGCAGTGCTAAGTATCAATTTTAAGGAGTCCAACCTGGACTCGAATAAGAATTTGAGTGCCCAGTGTGTGCAAGCACTGCAGAAAGTGCCGGAGGCACAATGTTGAACAGCAGAGACACAGTCTTTTTTTAGGAGCTTACATCAGGGGCTTCCTGTTGGTGACTTGTGGTCACTGCAGTGGAAGTGTTCCTTCTCTCAGAGAACCTGGGGGATACTGTCAGTTCAATGGGCAGTCCCAATGTTTTGTGTTCAGTGATATAACGGGAGACATATGAATTGCTGGGGAGGACATGGGCATGGCATCTAATCCAAATTTGAGGACTCTGGGATGGGGGTGGAGAGAGACAGAGAGAGAGAGAGAGAGAGAGAGAGAGAGAGAGGAAAGTGTGTGGTCGTACTGCAGAGCAAACTAATCAGCAAAGTACAACCAACCAAAACCCCCTAACACAAAGCAGTGTTGTTTATACATATAGTAGTTCATTGAAAGATCTACAGAAAATGACTTATGAAAGGATCATCTGAATTTGATGTTAGAAAATCACCTGCCCCTTGTCATCAGGGTGGGATATGCTACTAAGTTATCTATGCAGATCCCAGGTTGTCTGTCTGCTGAGGGTGGCCCTTACTCAGACAGACTACCACCAGCTAGTTCTAGTTTCCCAGTTAGTGCTGATTTACTACTGGCTTTATGTTTTACTCTTTAGCACATCTGTAGTACTTATTACATAAAGGCCAATTGATGTAGGGTCATACCTCATCATTTTAGCTGATTCCTGGCTGTATTCCGTAATTACATATCACAACTGTTACAACACAGATGTGCATTTATTGCCATCTAATATATCTTTTCCTGGTTGGTAACTTCCTATGGATTTCTCCAGTAGGCAATTTTTGTTAGGAAATATTTTGGAACTCTACTGTAAATTGAGTTGAGGTATTTTTGGAAGGAGATTTGCACAAGCCTTGATAGGGGAGAAGTGTTCAGAGGGAGGGAACAGCCTAGGTGGGGCCTTAGATGTAAGAAAGCCTAAGAAAGCATTGAAAACAGGGAAATGATTTATATATGTACTGGGAGAGTGGTAATAGGTGAGCCTGGAGAGGTAAAGTCATTGGTTTAGTGGTTCCTAAACTTTGCTGCACAATGGAGTCACCTGGGAATTTAGAGGAAATTTAAATTAAGAAAGAAAAAACTTCCAATCCCTGGCTCCTCCCCACCTCCTGTGCCCCAGACATTGTGACCTAATTGGTATGTAGTGTGCCTGCGCATTGGGAATTATAAAATCTTCTCAGATTACGATGTATAGCAAAATTTGGGTGCCTCTGAGCCAGCTGATTAAGGGTCTTATGAATTATGCTAAAGCATTTGGATTTTATTCAGAGAGGGATTTATGGCATTGAGGAACCACGGAAAGTCTTTAACCAGCAGGTCTGTAAATTAGAAAGATCATTCAGATTGCTTTGGTGAAAATGGATCGAGGAGTCTAGGACTGCAGGCAGTGAAACCAGCTGAGGGTCCTTGAAGGTTAAGGTGGCCTGATGGAGGAAAGAGTGGCAGTAGAGTTGGAAAGAGGCAGATGGATGCCTGGGATATTGAAGTGGTGGATTCAGCAGAACTGTTTATAGGTGGCATGGGTGAGATGGTATGTGGGACAGGTATGTGGGAGTGGAAGTGAGTGATGAGTTAAGCTTAGGTGGGTGGGAGCAGGGTGAAAAGGGATGATCAGGGGAGATTGTTTGCTTGTTTCAGCAGGGGTCTCTACCAGCCCTGCTGAATCAGGGTGACCAAGTTATACTAGTTTCTCCTTTCAAGAGCTAGCTGAGAAAATCCATCAGTTGTTTGCTGAGCACTTAACCTTGTATGATTAACTCTCTATAGTCTGTTTTCTTCCAGGCAGAGGTGATGTTTTGTTTCTCCTCAGTTTGAGCAGGTGCTTTTTCTCTCACAGTTGATCATCTTGTAGTTCATTTGCATGAGACATCTGTGACCTTGATTAAGGGGGATTCTCCTCACACTTGTGACCCACACAGGTCTTGGTCGATATGGGATTATCGCTGGCCCAGTGACCTCCAGAGAACTTAATTCTCTTGTGCAAAGAATGAGAGATAGTTGAGGAAATAACAGATTTCATTAGTCTTTCGTGGAATTGAATTGGAAATTTATCTCACTTTTATCTGAAAGTTTTTGGAGAAATGTGAGGCAGATTTTATGTAGCAATCTGGTGTTCTTTGAGGAAAAAAACAACCTCTGTAACAGAAGTTCAGTTGTGTTCTCTTTTTAGGAAAGTCCAACATACAAAAATCTGAATTTACAAAGCAGGCACATTCTGGGTAGAGGTAATTAGTGTTGATGATTTTGGTAATGAATTCTTGGCTTTATGAAAAGCTATTCTTTGAGAATCTTTTGTAAAGTAAGTTTTCTATGTTCTTTAAGTAACTTGGATTTTAGGAATAAATTTTTGGAATAAGTAACAGCCTATCTGGTATGATAACATATGTAATCTACTATGTACTGTTTAGAAGAATCTTGGACAAGGATTAAGAAGGATTAAGACCCCTTTGCCCCACGTAATGCTGGAAACTTCAGACAAAGAGAGTCTTCTTTCTTCATGTGTACACTGTCTAGCCTTTTCCCATTAACGTGGCTTTGGTATGAAATTTTCCCATCTCCTTCCTTGCATGCAGCGCCTAAATAACTCTGTAGTGAAATCGAATCCTGTGTGTGACATTTTGGTGTGTTGACATAAATGTAATTCTAAAGTCATAAACTGTAATGAAATTCACTATAGGTTTACCTAGGTAAGTAAGTTTTGAAATAAAAAACCACAGAAGTAAATAGGAAATTCATTTGATGCTGATAAAAAGCAAGGAGAAATGATCACATCACAGTCTAAAAAAAACAAATGAAACCCACCTACAATCTGAAAAACAGCAAGTTTTTCCCAGAACACCAAAATCTACTCTTGCCAACATATTAGTTTCAGAATAATGTTTGCTTTATTTCTAAAGGGTATATTGATTTCTTTTTTCTTTCTTTCTTTTTTGATGTGGGGGGAGAAGAACGGAAGCAATAGAGGACAGCAGAATTTCTAACACATTTGAGATGGGCTGGTTATAAATGCATATTCAGAGCCAAATGACCATGATAAACTACCATCTAGGAAATGGCTTTATTTAAATGAAGTCATTTCCCTCCTGCTACCTTAGAGAGCATCAACAAATGAGTTGTGCTTGAGGAAGGGAGAAGCACGTAGTGCTGATGCTCTCTGTGTCATCTTGCATGGGCTTCATTATGGAGAGGGATGCCGATGGCAATCCAGACGCCTGACTGGCAGCCTGAACTGACTAATGGAGGCATCTGCTTGTTGGCTGACATCTGGTTTTAGAAGTTATTTATAAAGAAAGGATCGTTGTAATCAAAACAGCCAGAGAGATTTTAAATGTCAGATGTACTGGGAAAGATTCACTTAGGGTGACTGTCACTGTAGGAAGGATTAGCAGTTTCTCTAAATGCTTGTATGTGTGGAGTGTATTTCTCCTGTGTGTAAATAGTACTTTAAGACAGCATGTTATAACAAGGTATTTTAAACAAACATATGTTTTGGACGTTATGAACATTGTAAATGTGGAGGGCTATAAAACTTCCTAAACAACACATTAATAAGCCAAAAAAATTAATGAGACAACATGTGAAGAGCTTGAAAGTCTGTACTCCTGTCCTTGAAATAAAAGGCTGAGCAAACTGAAAATCAATGACTCTTCTTAGGCCCATGGGAGAACTGAGGTGACAGAGTAAACCACTGCCCTGAGAAATGGAGAGAGGATACCTGGAACCTGGAATGACAGTTGACCAGAAACAGAAGTCCAGTAGCAGAACCCCATCCGTACCCCTATACTAGTAGGAACAGATAATCTGTAACTGATGAATTGCTGGGGGTCCAGCATGCACTGGCTTTGAGAGTTAAAGACTGTGGGGCCCAGTGTTAGGGAGCCTCTATACTTTCATACATTTTACTTCCAGGAGTCTCACTAGTCTCTCGCAAAAATCCTACTTGTTTCCGGCAGAGGGAGGGGGAAAGTAACCATTTTGAAATATATCCAGAACAGGCTGTTTTCTTTAACAAAAGCCTACTCTCAAACTATTTACCAAAGCCCAACAGACTTAGCTTTTATCAGAGTCTAATTGACCCAAGGGGTGGGAAATGTCCAACTCTTGTCCCCTTCTAGCCCTCCTGTCTCCCCAAAGGGGGAAAATATCAAGCTGAGACCCACTAGTGAAGGGCACAGCCCAGGAGCTAATCCTACTCATCTCCTCTTATATTCACCTCCGCATCAGTTAGGCTCTTGCGTGGTAGCAAGGGATTACAGTGAAAAGTAATGCAAGGGTTAAAGGAGACCAAACAAGGATACTGTAGGGAATCTTAGCCTCCGGCATCTACGATTACAGCAAACAGTAAAAACAGCTAACTCTCCTACCCAGTTAAACATAAAACCTCAGACCAGAAGCCTATTTACCTCAGTTCTTTTACATAATATGTTCTGTCCAGTATTTGAAAAAAATTACAAGCCATGCTAAAAGGCAGAAAACATAGTCTGAAGAGACAGAGCAGCCCACAGGCCCAGACTCAGGCAGAGGTTTTTGAATTATCAGATCAGTAGTTTAAAGTAACTAATATTAATATGCTACGGGTGCTAATGGACAAAGTGGAAGCATACAAGTGTTATTGCAGCTCAGACTCTGAGTTCTTGGCTTTCTTGTAAATAGAAATTAATACCAGGCCAGGCTGGGTGTGGTGGTTCATGCCTGTAATCCCAGCACTTTGGGAGGCTGAGGCAGGAGGATCACCTGTGCCTAGGAGTTTGAGACCAGCTTGGGCAACCTGGCAAAACCTCATCTCTACAAAAATACAAAAATTAGCTGGGCATGGTGGTGCGGGCCTGTAGTTGCAGCTACTCGGGAGGCAGAGGCAGGAGGATCTCTTGAGCCCAGGAGGTTGAGGTTGTAGTAAGCCATGATTATGCCACTGTACTCCAGCCTGGGCAACAGAGCAAAGACCTTATCTCAAAAAAAAAAAAAGAAAAAAAATTAATACTAGCCAAACAAATTTTTCTCAGACAAGGTTTAGTAGGCTTGCGGCTTGAGAAGCAGTCACAAGGGAGCAATGTACATGAAAGGGGTCCCTGTGCTGTTTCTCTGGAGGGCTTGGCTCTTGTAATTTTCAGCATGTTGAGGTGGGGAAAGGAGCAACATATAGGTATGTAGAGGCGGGTAACTTTTCACACCTGTGCAGTTTTGTAACATGCTTCTTCACATTGCTATCCTCCTATCCACCAGGCTAGGAGGATAGCCGAACCTGAATTCTGATGAAGGGTTTATCCTCTTTTCTTTGTAATTTACCCAGCCTGAGGTATTTCATTATAGTCTAAGCGCCCAATGGGTTTGTCTTGCCTACTGCCCGGATGGGCGATTTATTAAGGCAGGGGAATTGTAATAGAGAAAAAGTTTAATTCATGCAGAGCCACCTGAACAAGAAACCAGAGGTTTATTATTACTCATATCAGTCTCCCAGAGAATTCGAGGACTCGGGTTTTTCGAAGGTAGTTTGGGAGAAGAGCTGGGGCTGGCTAGGCAGTGGGTGCTTGCTGCTGATTGGTTGAGGCTGAAATCACTGGGTTGTAAGAAATGGTTCTGCATGCTCAGTCACTTCTGGTTGGGGCCACAGGAGTGGTTTGCAGGTCCCAGTGGAGCCATCAGTATCAGACATGCAAAAAACTGGAAAGGACGTCTCAAAAAGCCAATCATAGGTTCTACAATAGTAGTGGTATCTGCAGGAGTAATTCAGGAAGTTGCATATTTTGTGTCCTCCAGAATAATGGCTGGCAATCATGTCTACACTTTATCAGAATTCAGGTTCGGCTATCCTCCTAGCCTGGTGGTCTCTCATGAGCTTTACAAAGGTGGTTGAGTTTTCAGGAAGGGCTGTTCTCATCTAAACTATAAACTAAATGTCTCCCAAAGCTACCCTGGCCTAAGCTCAGGAATAATTAGAGCAGCTTGAAGGCTAAAGGCAAGATGGTGGGTTGGCCAGATCATATCTCCTTCACTGCCATAATTTTCTCACTATTATAAAAAGGCAGTTTTGATAGCAACACAAGAACAGACTAACTCAGAACTGAACTCTTGTTTACATCAATTAGCCTGTGGTAAAATTGGATTTGTTATATGTCATGTTTCTTAAAGTTATACCCAGTTTCTAAGAACTTTTCAAAGACTCTGAGGACTTAACAGTTGTTCCTTTTTTTGTTAGATGGTGGAGATAAGTATAGCGGAGGGGCACTCAGTCTAGTCTGGGGTAGAGGGAGGTTAGGTTGGTGAGAAGTGAAGAGAATGTGAGATTTTCTATGGAAGAGATGACTGAACGGGTGGGTGGTGGAAGTTGGCTGGTTAAGGAAGGTAGATCGCAGGGAGACCTTCAGAGGCCTGATACTGAGAAAGACCATCATTAACACTTCTGTAGCCCCTCCCTCCAGCTGCCTCTAGCTTGGGTTGGTCTCTCTGGAGAACAGCAGATCTTCAGGAAGACCCAGACCTGTCACACCAGCCAGCGAGCATCCATGCTACTGGAACACTGGAAAGGTGTTTCCCAAGAACGTCTTTAAGGTGGTACTGTGACTTGCAGAATGTGCATTTTAGGAGCGAGCATTGGGCCCTGTGGATGGTGAAAACAGCACTCTTTTCACCCAGAAAGAGCAGAGGAGATAAGTTCTAGGATATTGGAAACCAACAAAGCCAGAAAACGTGCTTCACCTACTTTACTAAGTTGTCCAGAATAGAGACCCTAATTAAGATTTCAGATGTACAAAGCAAGTGCTTTCCAGAAGATGTTCTTTAGAACATACAATGCTTGGTTGCAGCACTGTTTACAGTAGCAAAGAACCAACCCAAATGCCCATCGATGATAG
>CAUYLG010019123.1:0-32400 GCA_963573385.1 Cacajao melanocephalus | reverse complement strand
TAATTAATTTATTTATTTTTAAAAAGACGGGGTTTCACCATGTTGGTCAGGCTGGTCTTGAACTCCCGACCTCAGGTGATCCGCCCGCCTTGGCCTCCAAAGTGCTTGGATTACAGGCGTGAGCCACCACGCCCGGCCTTGTAATTGGTATTTTATACATGCGACCCTGGCCGAACTGACCAACTGCGTAGGCTTCAACTTCCCAAGGGAGCCCAGGCGCCCCTCACGCCTTTCCTTCCTCTCATCAAGCCCTTCCCGGTTCCTTCCAGCTGGAAGGCCGCCCCCTATCCGGAGCCACGCCGACAGGTGCACCGCCCGGAGCCGCCTCTCACACTGCGTTGGCACCAGCTACCCTGCGCCCTCCCCCACCGCGCGCCGCGTCCTCGCCCTCGCCCTCGCTGCTCCGCCCTCTGCCCCGGCATGCGCGCGCACTCCCCGGGGGCGCGCCCGCCCGGCGGCGCCGCGCACGCAGCTGCCGCCACCGCCTCCCTCCCTCCCTCTTTGAGGGCCCTCCTCCCCTTCCCTCCTCTCCGCCCCCTTCCCCGTAGGCAGCCTGCCCGCCAGTCCGCCCGCACCGCCTCCCTCCCGGCCCCTAGTGCTCCGGCTGGGTCTCTCCCCCGCCCCCCAGGCTCCCCGGGTCGCTCTCCTCTGGCGGTCGCCCGCGCTCGGTGGATGTGGCTGGCAGCTGCCGCCCCCTCCCTCGCTCGCCGCCTGCTCTTCCTCGGCCCTCCGCCTCCTCCCCTCCTCCTTCTCCTCCTCAGCCGCTCCTCTCGCCGCCGCCGCCGCCTCCACAGCCTGGGCCTCGCCGCGATGCCGGAGAAGAGGCCCTTCGAGCGGCTGCCTGCCGATGTCTCCCCCATCAACTACAGCCTTTGCCTCAAGCCTGACTTGCTGGACTTCACCTTCGAGGGCAAGCTGGAGGCCGCCGCCCAGGTACGGCGACCCTTGGGCGCCGGGGCGAGCTGCGGGGCGAGCAGTTAGGCCGCGCCCGCGGGCTGGACTCGGGGCCCGGCCCGGAGGGCGGGCGGGCCTAGGGTTGGGGCTGGGCGGCCGCAGGGCGCCGGAGTCGGCGTGCTCTGCCCTGGTCGGCTGGGGCTGGGGTCGGGGCCGGAGCTGAGGCTGGGTCTCGGTCTGGGGCCGCGCTGCGGGAGCGCGGTGGAGCTGGCAGCCCGGCCCGTGCACCCCTCCCCGGCGAGTACACCTGTGTGGGGCTTCCTCCCGGCCCCGGGCCCTTCTGGGCTTGATAGTGTTCCGGGGGAGGCTGGAGGGTGCTGGGGGAGGACGGAGAGGTCATGGGAGTCTCCGCTCTGCTTCAACCACCTGACTCAGTTCTTTCTTTGGTTTCTCTCTACACCCTTCGGGTGATAGATTGGAGGGGGTGGTCATCTGGGACTCTGGCCGCGGCGCGGGAGCGAGGAGGGGAGCTTCTAGAAGGGGGGAGAGGGTGAGAACGAGAATGTTAATCCCAGGCAGCCTCGTTGAGTTCTCCCCTCCTGCTCCAGCCCAGGGGCTGGGTTTCCAAGATGATCCGCCCCCTCCCCCTTCCCCTCAAGTGACAGTGCAGCGGTGACTTTGTTCTCTCCTAACCTCTAGAGAAGCTGCGGAAGATAGAAGGAAAAGCCATCTCCGCTTTTCCTTCTATCTTCCTAGCTTTGCAGCCTTCGAAGCTGGTGGATTTATTGCTACCGTGATGGTTGCTTAGCAGTGCCTTCCTCTGAAAGGAGCTGGCTGGGCGCGGTGGCTCATGCCTGTAATCAATCCCAGCACTTTGGGAGGCTGAGGTGGGCCGATCACTTGAGGTCAGGAGTTCGAGACCAGCTTGACCAACATGGTGAAACCCCATCTCTACTAAAAATACAAAAATTAGCCGGGCGAGGTGGCGGGCGCCTGGTAATCCCAGCTACTCGGGAGGCTGAGGCAGGAGAATCACTTGAACCCGGGAGGCAGAGGTTACAGTGAGTCAAGATCGCGGCCACTGCACTCCAGCCTGGGCGACGGAGTGAGACTCCTCAAAAAAAAAGAAGGAAAGGAAGCTATTAGTTGTAACATACCACTGGTGGAAATATTCCATTACTCTTCAATGCAGTTTTTGGTGAATCATGCTCCCCTCCCTCTTCTCGCAGCATTATCTGAAGTATCGTTTGGTTTTGGAGACCATTAGTATAGATGCCGGAGGAACGTCCTGAACAATAGACATTTATGATACCATGTAATACGAAGCCTGTAATAAAAATGGGAGCTGTTTGATAGTTATCTGTAAATAGAATGGTGGTAAATATATTTTGTTTCATTTATCTTACTACTGTAGCCTGGTGTGGGGAAATCGGTAGGCTCCAACCTTAAAGAACAAAGTGTATTATAGCAATGAAATGAAAGAAATGAAGACTGGTACTTGAATGAATTGAATGTTGGTAGTTGTCTTTGAAAGCCAAGAGGGTGTGGTACTCAGATTGAAAATATGTCTAAAAGTATAGAGTTTTAAAGTATAGTTATCTATAGTTATTTGTGACAGATAACCATAGCTGTCACATTTGGGGCACTGGTGTGAAAGCAAGAGGGCTCTAGAGTCTGGCAGCATCGAAAAGGCAGAACTTAGTGAAAATCAGGTGATTTAAAATTTTTCCATTAAGAATATGAATCAGAATTGATGCATTTTGGGTCTAAATTAGAATTTGAGAAGGTTATTTAGGAAACTATGGTTTAAGCCAGGTGACTAGAGTGTTTGGTATATGTTGGCAAGGGGCAGATGGGAGGGATTGTAAACAGTAGTCTGTCTTGTGACTTGGCAAACCTTTGGGAAAGAGAACCTAGTGATGAATGAGTTCGCATTATGTGAAAAGACTAAAAAAAACATTTGTTTCTTTACCCTGTTAGTTGCCAAAATGGGTTCATAAATTTTAGAGGCAAACATATTTTGGGAAAAGTCCAGAAAACAGTACAGATTTTTAAATGATTATTTATTAAAGAAGTGAGTTTTGTTTAAGTATTGGGTTAGAACAAGCGGTGACATGTTACTCCTTACCTCTTTTCTACCTTTGTGGAAGACTGGTTTATGCCATTAAGGGAGCATATCATGATGTACTAGATATTAGCAGAGACTTGTTAATTTGATGCAAGGAAATACATGGATTTTTTAAGTAACATGAACTTTTTTTTTTTGAGAAGGAGTCTGTTCTGTCAACCAGGCTGGAGTGCAGTGGTGTGATCTCAGCGCACTGCAACCTCTGCCTCCCAGGGTCAAACAATTCTTCTGCCTCAGCCTCTCGAGTAGCTGAGATGACGGGCGCACGTCACCATGCCTGGCTAATTTTTTTGTATTTTTAATAGTGACGGGGTTTCACCATGCTGGCCAGGCTGGTCTCGAACTCCTGATTTTGTGATCTGTCCACCTCAGTGCTGGCATTACAGGCGTGAGCTGTTGTGCCTGACTAACATGAACTTTTCAAAGCACTTTTTTTTTCCAGAAATTCTTTTCAGGCTAGATGGCAACACAAAGATGACACAATAGTGAATTCCAACAGGTTTTATTAAAGGATGATTGGACTTTTAGATTGTACTCATTGACACGTTTGGAAGGGTAAAACAGGAATGAATATTGGTAAGTAAAAAACATATTAATGTTTTTGAAATCCGTGAATTAGAGCAATACATCAAAATTGTGGCATTAGGTGGTATCTTGTGGAAATTTTAAAATATTGACAAAATTCATATCTGTCAAATTATATTTATATTTATAACTAATATTGGATCAGTTTCCTAACATTTGGAATCACGTAACACAAAACATGCAAGTTGCTTGGTTTAGCTGCAAAATTTTATGATAAGCCCTGAGTATTTGTAGAGGTTACGTATTAGAAACATAGTGGATTTTAAAAATTAATTAATTAATTTTTTGAGATGCAGTTTTGCTCTGTTGCCCAGGCTGGAGTGAAGTGGCATGATCTTGGCTCACTGCAACCTCTGCCTCCCGGGTACAAGTGATTCTCCTGCCTCAGCCTCCTGAGTAGCTGGGACTACAGACACATGCCACCATGACTGGCTAATTTTTGTATTTTTAGTAGAGATGGGCTTTCACCACGTTGGCCAGGCTAGTCTCGAACTCCTGACCTCAGGTGATCTACCTGCCCCAGCCTACCAAAGTGCTGGGATTACAGGCATGAGCCACTGTGCCCAGCCAACTTAGTGGTTTTTTAACCTGGCCTGGGTTGTGGACTGATGGAGAAGATGAAGGAATTAGTCCATGTTCAGTGATTTAAAAATTAGTTGTCTTTCACGTAAGTGAGCGTGGTCTAGCTGGTTTAGAAAATGTGTTATTATGGACCTACAGAAGTTTCTCTAGGCCAAAATTAATTTCATTCCCTGTTCCCTCCCTTTACACTGGATACTTGAGAGCAGTGGACTTTAGTAGATATTTCATATTTTGATTCTCTCCCTTTGTGGATAATTAATTAAAATGAATTGTAAGTTTATGTGTGTGACTACTATTCATAATTATGAGTATGTAGTGGCTGGGCTTTCTCTCTCTCTCTCTCTCTCTCTCTCTTTTTTTTTTGGAGACAGTTTTGCTCTTTCGCCCAGGCTGGAGTACAGTGGTGCGATCTTGGCTCACTGCAGCTTCCACCTCTCAGGTTCAAGCAGTTCTCCTGCCTCAGCCTCCCAAGTAGCTGAGACTACAGGCTTGCGCCCCCAATGCCCTGCTAATTTTTTGTGTCTTTAGTAGAGGCAGGGTTTGACCATCTTGGCCGGGGTGGTCTTGATCTCCTGACCTTGTGATCCGTTTGCCTCGGCCTACCAAAGTGCTGAGATTACAGGCGTGAGCCACTGCACCCAGCTGGGCTTTCTCTTATGGAGATATTTTACCTGTGCCAGAGAAACTTAAGTTTATCATTCAAGGCCAGAAATTGGGATATCCTAGCCAACCCCTGGCCTCCACTAACAAAATATTCATGTTGCAGATTACTAAATTGGCACTAAATGAAGAGTTGCAGATATAATAGTTTATTTGGCAGACAAAAAACTTGGCACTTAAATGGATGTTATTGTCAATCCTGTATTACATATTTTTTGCCCAAATTCTGCATATTTTCTTTTTTTATTTTTTAGATGGAGTTTTGCTCTTGTTGCCCAGGCTGGAGTGCAGTGATGCGATCTTGGCTTACAGCAACCTCTGCCTCCCGGGTTCAAGTGATTCTCCTGTCTCAGCCTCCCAAGTAGCTGGGATTACAGGTGCGCGCCACCACGCCTAGCTAATTTTTTGTATTTTTTTTCTTTTTTTTTTTTTTTGAGGTGGAGTCTTGCTCTGTCTCCCAGGCTGGAGTGCAGTGGCACGATCTTGGCTCACTGTAACCTTCGCCTCCTGGGTTCAAGTGATTTTCCTGTCTCAGCCTCCAAAGTAGCTGAGATTACAGGCACACACCACCATACCCAGCTAATTTTTATATTTTTAGTAGAGATATGGTTTTACCATGTTGGCTGATCTCGAACTCCTAATCTCAGGCTGATCGCAAACTCCTGACCTCAAGTGATCTGCCTGCCTTGGCCTCCCACAGTGTTGGGATTATAGGCGTGAGCCACCGTACCTGGCCATTTTTTGTATTTTTAGTAGAGACGGGCTTTCATCATGTTGGCCAGGTTGGTCTTGAACTCCTGACCTCAGGTGATCCACCTGCCTTGGCCTCCCAAAGTACAGAGATTATAGGCATGAGCCACCATGCCCGGCTGTTTTCCCTATATTTTCTGTGTAATTATTTTGGGGAAGGTTTTTTTTTTGTTTTGAGATGGAGTCTCGCTGTTTTCAGCTGGGGTTGGAGTGCGATGGTGCCATCTCAGCTTACTGCAACCTCTTCCTTCCAGGTTCTGGCAGTTCTCCCAAGTAGCTGGGATTACAGGTGCCTGCCACCACACTGGGCTAATTTTTGTATTTTTAGTAGAAACGGGTTGCAGTAAGCCGAGATCACACCATTGCATTCCAGTGTGGGCAACAGAGCAAGACTTCCTTCTGAAAAAAAAAATAAGAATGGTAAAATTAGGCTGGGGACAGCGGCTGACACTTGTAATCCCAGTACTTTGGGAGGCCAACGCTGGCCCATCACTTGAGCCCAGGAGTAACACAGCAAAACCGTGTCTCTACAAAAAAATACAAAAATGGGCCGGGTGTGGTGGCTCACGCCTGTAAACCCAGCACTTTGGGAGGCCGACCCAGGTGGATCACAAAGTCAGGAGTTTGAGGCCAGCCTGGCCAACAAAGTGAAACCCCATCTCTACTACAAATACAAAAAATTAGCTGGGCGTCGTGGAGGGGACATCTATAATCACAGCTACTTGGGAGCCTGAGGCAGGAGAATCGCTTGAATCTGGGAGGTGGAGGTTGCAGCGAGCCAACATTGAGCCACCGCACTCCAGCCTGGGTTGCAGTGTGAGTCTCCATCTCAAAAAACAAAACAAAAACATTCTCACACACACACACACACACAAAACACAAAAATTAGCTGAGTGTGGTGGTGCATGCCTGTAGTCCTAGTTACTCAGGAGGCTGAGGTGGGAAGATTGCTTGAGCCTGGGAGGCAGAAGTTGTAGTGAGCTGAGATCATGCCACTGCATTCCAGCCTGGGTGGACAGAGGGAGACTCTATCTCAAAAAAAAAAAAGGTAGGATGGGGAATAATTTGTTAGCATTGTGCTAGAACACTAAATGGCCTAAAGAAATTAAAACAGAAATTAAATGAGATGGCTAGGCTCTGTGGCTCACGCCTGTAGTCCCAGCACTTTGGGAGGCTGAGGCAGGCTGATCACAACATCAGGAGTTTGAGACTAGCCTGGACAACATGGTGAAACCCCATCTCTACTAAAAATACAAAAATTAGCCAAGCGTGGTGGCGCATGCCTGTAATCCCAGCTACTCAGGAGGCTGAGACAGGAGAATTGCTTGAACGCAGTGAGCCGAGAATGTACCGTTGTACTCCAGCCTGGGTGACAGAGCGAGGACTCTGTCTCAAAAAAAAAAAAAGTTTACTAATCTGAATGGAAATATTTCTAAAATAGTTTTTTTTTTCTTTTTTTAAATAGAGACGGGGTTTCATCATGTTGACCAGGCTGATCTCGAACTCCTGACCTCAAGTGATCCACCCGCCTCGGCCTCCCAAAGTGTTGGGATTACAGGCATGAGCCACCATGCCAGGCCCTGTCTGTTCTTTAAAGTTGTTTTGTTTTTCTTACTCTCAGATTCTTCTTACTGCTTATTGTGCCTTGTCGCTGCCTATTGTGCAATTTCTTCCCTCTTCTATTTTACTGAACTTCATCTGAAGAAGCCTTAGTAGCCAGATAAAGAAGCTTGTTTGGGCTAAAAAATACTTTTTTTTTTTTTTTTTTTAGATGAGGTCTTGCTCTGTCACCTAGGCTGGAGTGCAGTGGCGCCATCTTGGTTCACTGTAACCTCTGCCTCCTGGGTTCAAGCAGTTCTCCTGCCTCAGCCTCCTGAGTAGATGGGATTACAGGCATGTGCTGCCATGCCCAGCTAAGTTTTGCATTTTTTGTAGAGACAGGGTTTCACTGCGTTGGTCAGGCTGGTCTCAAACTTCTGACCTCGTGATCCGCCCACCTCGACCTCCCAAAGTGCTGGTATTACAGGCGTAAGCTACTGTGCCTGGCCTAAAAAATAAAACTCTATGTGAGAATTTGTTGGATTCTCCTCTGAGTAAAGGGTATGAGCTTTATTGTATGGACTTTGTGTAACCTATTTTGGCTTTTCATCCAGGCCTTTTTTTTTTTTTTTCAAACTTCCTGGTTCTAGATTACTGATACTCTGATACAACCTGGGTAAATGTGGTCTTGAGTAGTAAATTATCTGTGAAGCTTCTCTGAACTTTGCCACATAAATGAGCCTGCTCTTAATTGTAAAGTAAATCTTACTCTAATCTGTATGTGAGTCAGTGGGAAAGAACTGAGCCTTCTAATAGCTTTTGTTGTTAACTGAGATTAATTCTTTAGATTTTAGAGATTTTGTTTTGAACACCAACAAGTATGTGGTTATTGGTTTATTTCGTCACTTGTAATCTCTTTAAAATTTTATTTTAAATTGGGAAATATTTTAGAAATACGAGAAAGTCACACACTATGAGATTAAACAGATACTAAGGTTTTGCCCCATTTGCATCAGACCGTGCATGCTGTTTTTGGGGGAAATAAGATGTCACAGATACCACTAAAGCCCATATCCATCTCTTCCCACCCCTACCCCTAGAAGTAACTTCTGTCTTAGGGTAGGTGTATATTATTCCTATGTAGTTTAAAACTTTTATTACATGTTAGTAGCCACAAACATCACATACCAATGTTCTGTGCGTTTTGCATTTTTACATTAATAGTGCTTATTTTTGACCTTCTGCAAGTGGCTTTTTTCAATGTCTCTTGTTAGAAAACTTAGCTCAACTTGAGTTTACTAATTATTTAGTTCTTTCTTTCTTTGTGTGTGTGTGTGTGTGTGTGTGTGTGTGTGTGTGTGTGTGTGACGGAGTTTTGCTCTTGTTGCCCAGGCTGGAGTGCAATGGCACGATTTCAGCTCCGCCTCCCAGGTTCAAGCGATTCTCCTGCCTCAGCCTCCCAAGTAGCTGGGATTACAGGTGTGTGCCACCACGCCTGGCTAATTTTTTTGTATTTTTAGTAGAGACAGGGTTTCTCCATGTTGGTCAGTCTGGTCTCGAACTCCTGACCTCAGGTGATCCACCTTCCTTGGCCTCCCAAGGTGCTGGGATTACAAGTGTGAGCCACCGCTCTTGGCCTACTATTATTTTTTTTTTTTGAGACAGAGTTTTGCTCTGTTGCCAGGCTGGAGTACAGTGGCTCTATTTCAGCTCACTGCAACCTCTGCCTCCCAGGTTCAAGTGATTCTCCTGCCTCAGCCTCCCAAGTAGCTGGGATTATAGGCACATGCCACTACGCCCAGCTAATTTTTGTATTTTTAGTAGAGATTTGGTTTCACCATGTTGGCCAGGATTGTCTTGATCTTGTAATCCACCTGGGTCAGCCTCTCAAAGTGCTGCGATTACAGGCAAGAGCCACTGTGCCCAGCCAATTATTGCTATTTTAATGATAAAATCAGTTTTATTAGGCAAAGCAACTCAGGCTTCAGACTGATTGACATTTGGAATTGTCACACTGGAGATTTATTTTTTACTAAAATCTCAGGACATTGGCAATCAGAAAAAAACCTCTTGAGTTTTACTGTAGTAAATGTAAAATATGCTGGGTGTGGTGGCTCGTGCCTGTAATCCCAGCACTTTGGGAGGCTGAGGCAAGCGGATCATGAGATCAGGAGTTTGAGACCAGCCTGACCAACATTGTGAAACCCCGTCTCTACTAAAAATATAAAAATTAGCCAGGTATGGTGGTGCATGCCTCTAATCCTAGCTACTTGGGAGGCTGAGGTAGGAGAATCACTTGAACCTGGGAGGCATAGGTTGCAGTGAGCTGATATCGTGCCACTCCAGCCTGGGCGACAAAAGCAAAAACTCCACCTCAAAAAAAAAAAAAAAAAAAAGATATGTTTCTGATGTTCCTGAGTGACTGTGGTAAAGACTCATTCAGGAAAAAGTTATCTCAGATATCTGCCTCCCTAGCTCATAGGAAACTTACATTGTAAAGTTGTTACCAGGGGTCAAGCTGCCTCTTTGGTACAGCCCTTAGTATTTGGTTCAGTTGGAGTGGAGTCTATCTATGAGGCTAAGAAAACTTAACTCTGGGTTTGAAACAAAGCAAGGATACACTAACATTCTATCCTTTAATAACATCAAGTAGAAAAATTGAAAATGAGCTTGTTATCAGTGCACTTTTATATGCCAATCTTATTTCACTTCTGTTTTAAACCTGGAAACTAAGATTTTAAGGCTGAAATTTCTTTGAATTATTATTACCTGTTTTTTTGATAGTGGAACACACAGCTAATTTTACTAACATGAAGGAGTCAATAGTGGGGATTCAGGTACTGTATCATCAGGTCAGCACTACTGTTGGGAAGAGCAGCATCAAAAAGAGTAGTGTTATACTGTGTTGTAGTCAGCACATACGCTTATGTCCAAGCAGGTATTTTAAATTACCTTCTTGGGGTAGTACACATATACTGATATCCAAAGTGCCATATAAGATAATACATAGTTTTTAAACTTCATATCATTCTGATCAGAAGCTTTATAAACTTAGGTGAATGCTGTTAGACGATATGATATTTAATTTAATCTGTGTATGTATGTGTATGTCTTAACATCTATTAAGTGATGATTACATATGAGGCACTAAGTGCTAAAACATACACTTTCATAGATTATCCCATTGTTGGTCAACTTTTTTTTTTTTTTTTTTGACATGAAGTCTCACTCTTTCGCTCAGGCTGGAGTGCAGTGGTGCGATCTCGGCTCACTGCAACCTCTGCCTCCTGGGTCCAAGTGATTCTCCTGCCTCAGCCTCCCGAGTAGCTGGGACTACAGGCACCCGCCACCACGCCCGGCTAATGTTTTTGTATTTTTAGTAGAGACGGGGTTTCACCATGTTAACCAGGATGGTCTTGGTCTCCTGACCTTGTGATCGGCCCACCTTGGCCTCCCAAAGTGCTGGGATTACAGGCGTGAGCCACCATGCCTGGCTTGTTGGTCAAGTTTTTAAATCAGTACGTCTCTAATATGAGACAGAATATACTGAACAATTTTCAAAATTTGAATGTTCAATTTTATTTATTATAATTTTTCTTATTTGTTATTGTTTTGAGACACCAGGCTAGAGTGCAGTGGCATCATCTCAATTCACTCAACCTCCGCCTCCCGGATTCAAATGATTCCTCTGCCACAGCCTCCTGGGTAGCTGGGACTACAGCCATGCACCACTACACCCTGGTAATTTTTCTGTATTTTTTAAGTAGAGACGCGGTTTTACCATGTTGGCCAGGCTGGTCTTGAACTCCTGACCTCGTGATCCACCCGCCTTGGCCTCCCAGGGTGTTGGGATTATAGGTGGGAGCCACTGCACCTGGCCTGGTTTTATTTTTTTTTTTTTTTTTTTTTTTTTTTTGAGATGGAGTCTCCCTCTGTAGCCAGGCTGGAGTGTAGTGGCGTGATCTTGGCTCACTGCAACCTCTGACTCCCTAGTTCAAACGATTCTCCTGCCTCAGCCTCCCAAGTAGCATGGCATACACCATCACACCCGGCTAATTTTTGTATTTTTAGTAGAGACTGGGTTTCACCATGTTGGCCAGGATGGTCTCAATTTCCTGACCTCATGATCCACCTGCCTCAGCCCAAAGTGCTGGGATTACAGGTGTGAACCACTGCGCCCGGCTTGGAGTTCTATTTTTAAGATGAGTACCTTTGTTCCTTTGGTTCCTCCCTTCCACCCTTCCAGAGATGGTAGTATCCTGAAAAAAAAATTAGTAGCAATTCAAGAAACAGCTTAATTCATTAGTATAAACAGTTGAGTTTCCCTTAAACACAGGAGGAGTTGGAAGGTACTTGTAATTGGATGTTGTGCATGGTGCCTTTTCCAAAATGCGCAGATACTTTCTCTCAAATGGTTGCAGTAGTAGTGTGCTGTGTGATTTGGCATGTATAATGTTGTACAGGTATCTTGACATTGGTGGATTAACTGCTTGGCTACTCTGAAATTCACTGTAGATGTTGACAGATGAAATTGTGGTTGCCTAGGTAAGGATTAAGACCAGTAAATAAACCACAGTTTTTATTTTACTGGCATAAACTTCAAACTCAGAAAGGTTTTTATTCATTTTACCTGTTGGAGTATACCCCAGTAAGTGCTTTGTTTCTTTGTGTTTCTGAATTTTTTTTTTTTTTCTTTTAAGATGGAGTCTTGCTCTTGTTGCCCAGGCTGGAGTGCAATGGCGTGATTTCCACTTACTGCAACCTGTGCCTCCTGGGTTCAAGTCATTCTCCTGCCTCAGTCTGCTGAGTAGCTCAGATTTCAGGTGCCCACCACCATGCTCAGCTTTTTGTATTTTTAGTAGAGATGTGGTTTCACCATGTTGGCCAGGCTGGTGTTGAACTCCTGACCTCAGGTGATCCACCTGCTTCAGCTTCCTAAAGTGCTGGGATTACAGGCGTGAGCCACCATGACTGGCCATGGTTCTGAATTTTTTTTTTTTCTTTGAGACAGAGTCTGGCTCTGTCACCCAGGCTGGAGTGCAGCGGCCTTGGCTCACTGCAACCTCTGCCTCCCGGGTTCAAGTGATTCTCCTGCCTAAGCCTCCTGAGTAGCTGGGATTATAGGCACCTGCCACCGCGCATAGCTAATTTTTGTATTTTTAGTAGAGACAGAGTTTCACCATGTTGGCCAAGCTGTTCTCCAACTCCTGACCTTGTGATCCACCCACCTTCCTGACCTTGTGATCCACCCGCCTTGGCCTTCCAAAGTGCTGGGATTACAAGTGTGAGCCACTGCGTTGTGTTTCTGAATTTTTAAGTCAACTTCTGAATAGGCAGATAATTCTTTGGTTTTTTTGTTCAACTGTGATGCTATCAATGGCCAGTTGGACACAAAGGTTTTAGTGCTGTTCAGGTATGTTTTGGTGAAATAAACAGTTTGAAGGAATATTGCCCCTTAAAAGATAAGCCATTCATTAACTGACGTTTTTGTTTTGAAACATGAAGATTTGTGAGAAGAATTTTTTGTAAGTGAGCCAAAGTAGTTTTACTTTGTGTGTTAGACATTTTTAACAGCTCATTGTAGACCTTGTAACATACTATCTCTAATTTAGGTCAGATGATTTAGTTTCCAGCTAATCTTTTTTTTTTTTTCATTTGTAGAGACGGGATTTCACCATCTTGGCCAGGATGGTTTTGATCTCTTGATTTTGTGATCCGCCCTCCTTGGCCTCCCAAAGTGCTAGGATTACAGGCGTGAGCCGTCGTGCCCGGCCTCTAATCGTATTTAAATATGTATTTGTTATTAATAAAATGGTTACTCATATAGGATTTTCATGCAGATACCATGTTACTCTGATGTTATTACCTAGTTTTGTGGTATGTCCAGTTGTCTAAAAGGATTGTTGACCTGCACATAGATTTTTTTTTTGCTCTATACAGTGTTTCTGAAAACTTGAATTAGTTACTATTAATAAAAAATTGAGAGATTGCATATGAAATCTGAAATTGCAGCTTTTTTAAAAAACAAATTGAAAGATCTGTTAGCACTAAACCTGTCAGTCAATGTAGCAATAACTCATTGGCTCCAAGAAATGGCTACCATCTCCTCCTTTTAGGGTGTTGTGCATAGCTTTCACATGGCTTGCTGCACTTACCTGCCTGGAGAGGCATTTGTTCGTGATTTAGAGCATCTGTATTTCTGTTATTTTAGATTTAGAACATTCAAATGTCTGAAAATGAATTTGAAGTTTTGTTTAAAACAACAAAATAAGTGCATATAAGCAAGGTTATGACCAAATTGAAAAACGCACAAGAGTTTTATACAAGCAATTCACAGTGGAAAAGCTTAATGATGGCACATACATATATATGTGTGTGTGTGTGTATATATATATATATATATACACACATATATATACACACATATATATGTATATTTATATACATATATATGTGAGAGAAGATGCATAGTAACCAATATTATTAGTAATCAGGGAAATTCTAACTAGACCAATGGAGTATCTTTTAAAAAAAATTTTTTTTTAAATTTTGAGACAGAGTTTTGCTCTTGTCACCCAGGCTGGAGTGCAATGGCATGATCTTGGCTCACTGCAACCTCCACTGCTGGGGTTCAAGTGATTCTCCTGCCTCAGCCTCCCAAGTAGCTGGGATTACAGGCATGCGCTGCCATGCCTCCATGCCTGGCTAATTTTGTAATTTTTTTTTTTTTTTAGTAGAGATAGGGTTTCACCATGTTGGTCAGGCTAGTGTTGAACTCCTGACCTCAAGTGATCCACCCGCCTCACCCTCCCAAAGTGCAGAGATTACAGGCATGACCCACTGTACCTGGCCAGGACTATCATTTAATAACCATTAGATTGTCAAAAATTTAAAAATTTTTCAAAAGATGCTGAAAGTGGAATTTCTTTATTCTTTGTTCATGGGAATGTCAATCTAAACCACTCTAGAGGATAATTTGGCAGTTCTTGGTAAAGTTGAAGATATACGTCCAACAATCCAGAAAGTCCACTATTAGGTTTCTTTCCCTGGAAAAATTCTCTCATGTGTGCACAGAAAAACATGGGCTAAGCTGCTCGTTTGTTTGCTTGTTTACGTATTTTTTAAATTTAGAGCCAAGATCTTGATCTGTCACCCAGCCTAGAGTGCAGTGGCACGATCATAGTTCACTGTAGCTTCAAATTTCTGAGCTCAGGTGATCCTCCTGAGTAGTTGGGACTACAGGCTTGAGCCACCAGACCCAAAGAAGATGTTTATTGTAGTTCTATTTTATTTAAGCAAAGAAGAACAACAGAAAGTTATTTAAACAGAGCAGAAGCAACCTTACTTTCATGAAGGGGATGGATAAATAACTGTAGTTAATTCATAGAATGGCATGAATACGACTGTTGCAGGAGCTAAAATTAATGAATTAGGTCTGCATTCGCATTAGCGTATCTCAAAAACAATGCTGAATGAAGAAAGCAACTTGCAAAAGGTTATACACGTTTGGATATCATTTATGTAAAATTTAAAAACATTGTAAATTCTTAGATATGTAGCAAAAGTACTAATACATGGGAAAGATACACATCAGCTTCAGGATAGTGATTATCTGGGGAATGAGGAAGAAGTGAAATGGCTTTTATTATGTATTATTTTTGATATGAAGCAATTAAGACAAAGTCTTAAAAGTTGATTTATTTGGGTGGTGGGTCATTAGTATCTATTACATCTGAAATGTCTCTAGGAAAAGAAAATAAAAGATTTTTATATTAAAAAATATTTAGATTCAAGTTTAGATTTACATTTAAATCTAGATAAAAAAATTAAAGAGTTTTATGAAGTTTTGTTTTGTTTCGTTTTTGAGACAGAGTCATCCTCTGTCACCCGGGCTGGAATGCAGTGGCACTATCTTGATTCACAGCAACCTCTGCCTCCCAGATTCAAGTGATTCTTGTGCCTCAGCCTCCCAAGTAGCTGGGAGTACAGGCGTGTACCACCATGTATGGCTAATTTTTGTATTTTGGGTAGAGATGGTGTCTCACTAGGTTAGCCAGGATGGTCTTGAACTCCTGGCCTCAAGTGATCTGCCCACCTCAGCCTCCAAAAGTGCTAGGATTACTGGTGTGAGCCACCATGCTTGGCCCTAAGAGTATTTTATGAATTTTTGACATAGTTTATAGTATCAGCCTTTTTCCTCTATCCTCACAGAAGGCCTCATGGTGAGTTTGATGTGCAGGTTAAAATATATAATTATTGCAATATGTTGTAAGAAATGTTTCCTAATTAAGATTTTTATGGCCAGGCATGGTGGCTCACGCCTATAATCCCAGCACTTTGGGAGGCTGAGGTGGGTGGATCACCTGAGGTCAGGAGTTCGAAACCAGCCTGGCTAACATGGTGAAACCTCATCTCTATCTTAAAAAAAAAAATATTTTTATGAAATTAAAAGTAGTTTTGTATTTATTTTTTGAGACAGAGTCTCACTCTGTCACCCAGGCTGGAGTGCAGTGGCGTGATTTCAGCTCACTGCAATCTCTACCTCCTGGGTTCAAGCGATTGTCATGCCTCACCCCTGAGTAGCTGGAATTACAGGCCTATGCCACCAAGCCTGGCTAATTTTTGTATTCTTTTTTTTTGAGATGGAGTCTCACTCTGTCGCCCAGGCTGCAGTGCAGTGGTGTGATCTTGGCCCACTGCAACCTCACTTCCTGGGTTCAAGCAGTTCTCCTACCTCAGCATCCGGAGTAGCTGAGACTATAGGCGTGCACCACCATGCCAACTAATTTTTATTTTTTAAATTTTTAGTAGAGATGGGGTTTCACCATGTTGGCCAGGCTGATCTTGAACTCCTGAACTCAAGTGATCCACCCGCCTCGGCCTCCCAGGGTGCTGGGGTTACAGGGGTGAGCCACTGCACCCAGCCTATTTTTGTTTTTTGTGACAGAGTCTCACTCTGTTGTTTAGCCCGGAGGTCAGTGGTATAATCATAGCTCACTGTAGCCTTGCTTGAACTCTGGGGCTTAAGGGATCCCCTTCCCTCAGCCTCTCCAGTAGTTAGGACTGTTGGTGTGTACCATCACACCCACCTAATTTTTAAATTTTTTTTGTCTCACTATGTTGTCCAAGCTGGTCTTGGATTTTTGACCTCAAGCAATCCTCGTGCCTCAGCCTTCCAAAGTGTTGGCATTACAGGCATGAGACACTGTGGCCAGCCCTTTAATAGTGTAAAATCAAGGTTTAAGTAGAAAAAGTTTTTTTATTTGGCTCATTGGTTAGATGTTAAGTGATATGAAATACTTAAACATTCATTATTGTTTTTAATATAATTTGGAAAATATGAGTTGCTTTGGATTATTAAAACTTCGCCAGGCGTGGTGGCTCACGCCTGTAATTCCAGCACTTTGGGAGGCCAAGGCGGGTGGATCATGAGGTCAAGAGATCAAGACCATCCTGGCCAACATGGTGAAACCCCATCTCTACTAAAAATACAAAAATTAGCTGGGCATGGTGGCACATGCCTGTGGTGCCAGCTACTCAGGAGGCTGAGGCGGAAGAATGCTTGAACCCAGGAGGCGGAGGTTGCAGTGATCCGAGATTGCGCCACTGCATTCCAGCCTGGCGACAGAGCAAGACTCCGTCTCAAAAAAAAACACCAAATTCATATATTTGTACCATTGACGCATAGATTCTTAGTCTAGGTTTTAGTGAACTCTGGACTTTAAAAAATTGACTGTGATATTAGTCCAAGGCCATTATTACTATCGTTATCATTATTATTTGAGAGACACAGAGTCTTGCTCGGTTGCCCAGGATGGAGTACAATAGCACAATCACAGCTTATAACTTCCTGGGCTCAAGCAGTCTTCCCACTTCAACCTTCTGAGTAGCTGGAACTGTAGGCACACACCGCAACACCTGGCTAATTTTTGTATTTTTGTAGAGATGGGGTTTTGCCATGTTGCACAGGCTGGTCTCAAACTCCTGGGCTCAAGCAGTCCTCTCAGCTTGGCCTCCCAAAGTGCTGGGATTACAGGTGTGTGCCATCACACCTGGCCAAGTTGTATATATTATTAATCCAGGCTATTTCTGACATTGTTGGTTTTCTTTTCCCCTTAGGTGAGGCAGGCGACTAATCAGATTGTGATGAATTGTGCTGATATTGACATTATTACAGCTTCATATGCACCAGAAGGAGATGAAGGTAAGAGCTGTTTTCCATTTTAATTTGCTGTCTGCATGTGTGTATGTGGTGTGTGTGTGTGTGTGTGTGTGTGAGAGAGAGAGAGAGAGAGGGAGAGAGAGAGAAAGAGAGAGAGAGAGAGAGAGAGAGAGATTATCAGGTTAAGGCTTCACTGTTTATTACTTTAGAAATGGGTAAATTCAGCTGGGTGAGGTGGCTCACGCCTGTAATCCCAGCACTTTGGGAGGCCAAGGCGGGCAGATCTCTGAGCCCAGGAGTTTGAGACCAGCCTGGGCAACATGGCGAAAAGAAAACAAACAAACCAACCAAAAAATTAGCTAGGCATCGTGGTGTGTGCTTGTAGTCTCAGCTACTTGGGAGGCTGAGGTGGGAGGATTGATTGAGCCCAGGTGGTTGAGGCTGTAGTGAGCCATGATCGTGCCACTCCACTCCAGCCTGTGCAACAGAGTGAGACCCTGACTCAGAAAAATAAAAAAGGGCAAATGTTTATGGGAAATATTGAATAGTATAACATAACTGTATTATGAAATAAAGTAAATGTCACAATTTATTTTATTTTTAAATTTATTTATTTAATTTTTTTTGAGACAGAGTCTTGCTCTGTCACCCAGGCTAGAGTGCAGTGGCATGATCTCAGCTAATTGCAATCTCCACCTCCTGGGCTTAAGCAATTCTCCCTGCCTCAGCCTCCCGAGCAGCTGGAATTATAGGCACCTGTCACCATACCCAGATGGTTTTTGTTATTTTTAGTAGAGACAGGGTTTTGCCATGTTGGCCAGGCTTGTCTTAAACTCCTGACCTCAGGTGATCTGCCCACCTTCCAAAGTGCTGGGATTACGGGCGTGAGCCACCACACCCAGCCAAATGTTACAATTTAAATTCTACTTCTAAAATTAACTTATGATACTAGGCAAATCACATTTTCATAAGTGTAAAATGAATATAATATGCATAATAAAGCTGATGAGTTATTTTAAAAAATTAAGTACTTTGAACATGAAAGGCTCATCAAAGGGGCTTAGTTTATATGTGTTTTTCTTAAAGATTGGTTTTTTTCTTCTATTAGAGTTTAAAATTGAGGTAAGTCATACTCATAATTGGGAGAAAAACATTTGCTTTATGAGACAATATGAAGATTAGAAGCTAGATAATAGAGTTAGTTATAGGGGAAGAATATGTTAAAAAGAAACGTGGTATAGAATGTGGATCTCTGTTAGTGTCTATAAAATGAGAACTATTTTGGACCTTATAATTTTAGTATGAAAGTCGTCCATTTTGACTGGAAATCTTATTCCCATATAAGCTGCTTTTTAAAAAGATACCAAGTTTGGCATAAACTCATACAACTATACCAGTATTGGAGCCGAATTGCTTTTTTTTTTAATATATATAAAGACGGAGTTTCACCATGTTGGTCAGGCTAGTCTTGAACTCCCCACCTCTGGTGATCCACCCGCCTTGGCCTCCAGTGTGCTTGGATTACAAGTGTGAGCCACCACGCCCGGCCGCTGAATTGCTTTTTACTTTTTTTTATTTGGGACAGTCTCTCTCTGTCACCCAGGTGGGGGTGCAGTGGCCTGATCTCAACTACCACAACCTCTGTCTCCTGGTCTCAAGCCATCCTTCCACCTCAGCCTTGCAGGCAGTGGATACTACAGGCATGCACCATCATGCCTGGCTAATATTTGTATTTTTTGTAGATATGGGGTCTTACTATGTTGCCCAGGCTGGTCTTAAACTCCTGGGCTCAAGGGATCTGACCTTTTCAGCCTCCCAACTTGCTGGGATTACAGGCATGAGCCACCACACCTGGTCACGTTATTACTTTTGATTTCACCTTGACATTCCTTGTTAAAATGGTTTATTGGTTACTTGGAGACTTCTCTGATATAAAATAATTTACAAATTTGATCTTTTAACTTACCTTTTATATTTTGATTTCCTTTCTCCTTTACATTATACTGAAAGGAAACAAGTTTCATTTTAAGGCCTCATAACATTTATGAATTTTTCTTAAACTGTCTAGTCCGTAGAAAGTCAAAGTAGTAGCAGTTGAACATACTATTCCCAAGATGTACTTAAGTTCAATTGATTGTAAATTAGATTAGACTGCTGCAAGAACAGATTCTTTAAATGGACTTGAGTGATTGTCAGCTTTTAAAAAACTGTCTGGTAAATGAAAGAGTGATTATTTAATTTCTTTAACTGTGGAGAAAAGTAGAAGTACTTTAGCCAAGTATATCAAAGCTTTCTTTGTTGCAGGTAGAGAATGTTTAAATTTGATGTATGGTTTTAAAGTGGTATATAGATAGGTAGATCTAGTAAAATAAATGTGCACCTTCCAGCTGGCATGGTTTCAGCTCAAGTTTGTTTTTTATCTTCCTTTACTAAAAATGTCAAGAAAGAATTCAGATGACTAGAAAGTTCTGAATATGCATAACTGAACAGTGCTAAGCTCATAATGATCTGTATCTCATAGAAGTCCAGTTGGTGTTCTTACTAAGAGAGTTAGGAGAGAAATGAAAACTTAATGGAAAATAAGATTTGGAGAGAGATTCAGATAAAACATTAAATTTTTTTAGATGCATGAGGTATTTTCCAGGCTGGATGTGGTGGCTCATGCCTGTAATCCCAGCACTTTGGGAGTCCGAGGCGGGTGGATCACAAGGTCAGGAGTTCAAGACCAGCCTGGCCAAGATGGTGAACCCCATCACTACTAAAAATACAAAAATTAGCTGGGCATAATGGCAGGTGCCTGTAATCCTGCTACTCAGGTGGCTGAGGCAGAGAGAACTGCTTGAACCTGGGAGGCGGAGGCTGCAGTGAGCTGAGATTGCGCCACTGCACTCCAACTTGGGTGACAGAGTGAGACGCCTTATCAAAAAAAAAAATTTTTTTTTCAATTTGCTTCAAATATTAAAAATTTAAAAAAACAAAGCAACAAAAAATTTTTTTTCCTTCAGAACTAGCTAAGGTACATTTCTCAATGCTTTTCTCCCACAGCAACAGGAAAAAACTGGAGTCATGTGTAAATCCATTTAATTTTAGAGTATAAGAGAATGGGAAGTTGTATGAGTTTGTTAAAAGTTTGGATCGGGGTGGCCGTGCATGGTGGCTCACGCCTGTAATCTCAGCATTTTGGGAGGCCAAGGTGGGTGGACCACCTGAGGTCAGGAGTTCAAGACCAGCCTGGCCAACATAGTGAAACCCCATCTGTACTAAAAACACAAAAATTAGCTGGGCTTGATGGCTGGTGCCTGTATTTCCAGCTACTCAGGAGGCTGAGGCAGGAGAATTGCTTGAACCTGGGAGGCGGAGGTTGTAGTGAGCCGAGATTGCACCACTGCACTCCAGCCTGGGCAACAGAGCAAGACTCCAATCAAAAAAAAGATAAAGAAGTTTGGATTGGGAACAGGGATAGATTTGGCCTTACACACACACACACACCCACACACACACACACACACACACACACACCCACCTTAATTTTGCCCTTGGATACAGTAGCATTACATTATTTTTACCTTATATGAGGTTGTAACATGTTTCTTTAGAAACTGAGTGTTACGAATTTGACTGCTGTCTCTTTCCAGGGCACTAATAAATGAGTCAGTAAGAGAGAGATCATTTTTAAACCCAGCTAATCTCATCTAGTGCCTGTTAATACTTAAGATTGCCTCTGCAAGAGTGATTTAGGTATCTGTAGCCACTAAATCTTGGCACTTTAAAAGTAAAATCAGAAAATTATTAGTTTTTGAGATGGAGTCTCACTCTGTTGCCCAGGCTGGAGTGCAATGGCATGGTCTTGGCTCACTGCAACCTCCACCTCCTGGGTTCAAGCGATTCTCCTGCCTCAGTCTTCCGAGTAGCTGGGATTACAGGCATGTGCCACCATGCCCGGCTAGTTTTTGTATTTTTAGTAGAGATGGGGTTTCATCATGTTGGCCAGGCTGTTTTGGAACTCCTGACCTGTGATCCACCCGCTTGGCCTCCCAAAGTGCTGGGATTACAAGTGTGCAGGTGTGAGCCACAGTGCCCGGCACAGAAAATTATTTTTAAGGCATGAAATTGTTGCTTCTTTGTGTAAGTTTTTAGCTGATGAAAAAGGCCATTTTTTTGTGATGTGTGCAGTCATCCTGAAAGACCTATGGGCATGTATCTCTCTTTTTTGTTTTTTTTTTTGAGAGGGAGTCTCACTCTGTAGCCTAGACTGGAGTGCAGTGGCGTGATCTTGACTCACTGCAACCTCCACCTTCTGGGTCCCAGTTCAAGCAGTTCTCCTGCCTCAGCCTCCTGAGTAGCTGGGATTACAGACATGTGCCTCCATGCTCAGCTGATTTTTGTATTTTTAGTAGAGATGGGGTTTCACCATGTTGGCCAGGCTGATCTCGAACTCCTGACCTCAGGTGATCTGCCCGCCTCAGCCTCCCAAAATGCTGGGATTAAAGGTGTGAGCCACTGTACTTGGCCAAATTCCTAATTAACATTTTGAGACCATCTAGTCACTGAATAATCTTGGGACTTTTTCTAGAAATAGTAGAACTGGATTTTTTTGTTTTTAATAACTTGTTTTAAAATAATCCATAATAGGCTTTAGATTAACTCTGTTTGAATATTAATTATTTACCCTTTTCTCTTTGCAAAAAATGAAAGCGATCATTTCAAGTAGAAATTAAAGGTTTGTTTCTCATCCCTTCTGTTTAGATATAGTAACAGCTATACCAGATATAAGCAAATTTTCTAATAGTTTAGATTTCTGGAATTGTGCCAACTACACATCAAGAGACTATTTAGCTTTATTACAGAAGTCAGCATCAGTTTCTCGTTATAAGACAAGACGTTTTTACAGACTTTTCTATTTCTCAGTGGAACTTTACTCTGAAGATCCACTCTTCCCTTTAAGTACTGGTTCCAAAACCTGCATTATATTGTGGCTGCTTTATAAACATTTAACATTTTGGTTGATTTAAATCTTGTTGATGTGTATACATGAATAGTTGGGCTAGAAGCTTTGATTATTGTGAAACTTCAAGTAAATATTGTGTGAAAAAAGACCCCTTCTGTCTCACAGATTCTGCCCTTCAGATCACTGTCTGAACAGTAATTCCCTTGTCTTATATAAGGTAAAGGAATTTATTATATATGTAATAATAAATTAAGTTTATTATTTATTTGAACTCTTCACCCCTCTAAATATTAAGGTTTTTTTTGCCTAAGAAGTGGTAATTTGTGTCATTCAAGGAGTTTTTAATTAAATACTCATTATTATTATTTGACACAGAGTCTTACTCTGTCATCCAGGCTGGAGTGCAGTGGTGCGATCTCGGCTCACTGCAACCTCCGCTACCCGGGTTGAAGTGATTGTCGTGCTTCAGCCTCCCAAGTAGCTGAGATTACAGGTGTGTGCCACCAAACCTAGCTAACTTTTGTATCTTTAGTAGAGACAGGGTTTTACCATATTGGCCAGACTGGTCTCAAACTCCTGACATCAGGTGATCTGTACACCTTGGCCTCCCAAAGTGCTGGGATTGCAGCCTTGAACCACTTCACTCAACCATAAATACCCCTGTTTAAGTGATAGTTTGGTAAGTGTGAATGCAAGTCTGAAATAGGTTTCTTTGCTTAAAAGAAACTATAACTAATTACAGAGACAATAGTGACAAATGGAATATTTTTCAAACAAATAATTTATATAATGTTAACATTAAGACAAACGTCTTTTTTTTTGAGACGGAGTTTTGCTCTTGTTTCCCAGGCTGAAGTGCAGTGGCACGATCTTGGCTTACTGCAACCTCCGCCTTTTGGGTTCAAACGATTCTCCTGCCTCAGCCTCCTGAGCCACTGGGATTATAAGCATGTGCCACCATGCCTGGCTGATTTTGAATTTTTAATAGAGACGGGGTTTCTCCATGTTGGTCAGGCTGGTCTTGAACACCGGACCTTAGGTGATCCGCCCGCCTCGGCCTCCCAAAGTGCTGGGATTACAGGTATGAGCCACCAAGTCTGGCTAAGACAAAAATCTTAAGTTTCTAATTTCTGATCTTGTTTGTTTGGATTTCTTTCTTTTTTTTTTTCTTTTTGGAGACTCTGTCATCCAGGCTGGAATGTAGTGGCACAATCATGGCTTACTACAGCCTCCTAGGCTCAAGTGACTCTCCCACCGCAACCTCCTGAAGAGCTGGGATGGCAGGCATGTACCACCACACCTGGCTAATTTTTTAATTTTTGTAGAGATGGGGTTTCACCATGTTCCCCAGGCTGGTCTCAAACTCCAAAGCTCAAGCAATCCTTGTACCTCAGCCTCCCAAAGTGTTGGGATTACAGGCGTGAGCCACTGCATCTGGCCTTTTTTTTGTATTTTTAGTAGAGACGGGGTTTCATCATGTTGGCCAGGCTGGTCTCCAACTCTTGACTCAAGTGATCTACCTGCCTCGGACTCCCAATTACAATATCTCTTTTTTTTTTTTTTTTTTTTTTTTAAAAAAGATGGGGTTTCACCGTGATGGCCAGGCTGGTCTTGAACTCCTGACCTCAGGTGATCCACCCACCTCAGCCTCCCAAAGTGCTAGGATTACAGGCATGAGCTACCAAGCCTGGCTTTTTTTTTTTTTTTTTAAAGACAGCATTTCATTTTTGTCACCCAGGCTGCAGTGCAGTGGCGCAATCTCGGCTCACTGCAACCTCCACCTCCAGGGTTCAAGCGATTCTTCTGCCCCAGCCTCCAGAGTAGCTGGGACTATAGGCATGCGCCACCACATCTGGTTAATTTTTGTGTTTTTAGTAGAGATGGTTTCACCATGTTGGCCAAGATGTTCTCAATCTCCTGAACTTGTGATCTGCCCACCTTGGCCTCCCAGAGTGCTGGGATTACAGGCGTGAGCCACGGTGCCCAGCTGATACTGTCTTTTTAAAAAAATTTATTTATTTTTAGAGGCAAGGTCTCACTCTGTCGCACAGGTTGGAGTGCAGTGGTGCCATCATATCTCACTGCAGCCTCAAACTGCTGGGCTCAAGTGATCCTCCTGCTTCAGTCTCCTAGGTAGCTAGGACTACAGTTGTGCACCAACATACCCAGCTAATTTAAAAAAATTGTTTGTGAGTCCGGTCTGGCTTTATTGCCGAAGTTGGTGTTGAACTCCTAGCCTCAAGCAGTCCTCCCATCTCAGCCTCCCAAAGTGCTAGGATTACAGACATGAGCCACTGTGCCCAGCCTCTCTCGCTCTCTCTTTTTTTTTTCTTTGTCTTTTCATTTTTTTCCTTTTTGTGGAGAACAGGGTCTTGCTATATTGCCCAGGCAAGTCTTGAACGCCTGGGCTCAAGCTATCCTCCTGCCTTTGCCTCCCTAGGAGTTGGGGGGTACAGGCATGAGCCACAGCACCTGGCCAGCCTCTCTTACAATATCTTATTGTACTGTACTCACCCTTCTTCTTCTTCTTTTTTTTTTTTTTGAGATGGAGTCTTGCTTTGTCACCCAGGCTGGAATGTGGAGTGCAGTGGCGCGATCTCGGCTTACTGCAACCTCTGCCTCCTGGGTTCAAGCTGATTCTCCTGCCTCAGCCTCCTGAGTAGCTAGGATTATAGGTGTGCACCATCATGCCTGGCTAATTTTTTATTTTAATAAACACAGGGTTTCACCATGTTGGTCAGCCTGGTGTTGAACTCTTGACCTTGTGGTCCACCTGCCTCAGCCTCCCAAAGTGCTGGGATTACAGGCATGAAACACTGTGTCCAGCCTTTTTTGTTTGTTTGAGACAGAGCCTCGCTCTGTAGCCCAGGCTGGAGTACCGTGGTGCGATTTCGGCTCACAGCAACCTCTGCCTCCAGGTCCTGGTTCAAGCAATTCTCCTGCCTCAGCCTCCTGAGTAGCTGCGATTACAGGCACATGCCACTGTGCCAGCTAATTTTTGTATTTTTAGTAGAGACAGAGTTTCACCATGTTGGCCAGGCTGGTCTTGAACTCCTGACCTCGTGATCTGCCCACCTCGACCTCCCAAAGTGCTGGGATTACAGGCGTGAACCTCCGTACTTCTTCTTTGAAGGCCCCTTCTTCTTCTTTGACATTTCCAAACTGCCAGCATCACTACTCTTGTGCTTTGGGGCCATTATAAAGTACATAAAGGTTACTTGAACACAAGCCTTATGATACATTGATAGTCTGATAACTGAGATGGCTGGTAGGTGACTAAGGTGCTGGTAGCATATATGGCATAGATAGGCTGGACAAAGGGATGATTCATGTTCTGGGCAGGATGGAATGGGAGGGTACAAGATTTCATCACACTGCTCAGAACAGCACAGTTTAAATCTTATGAATTATTTCTGGAATTTTCCGTTTAATATTTTCAGACCGTGTTTGACTTTAGGTAATTGAAACTGTGGAAAGTGAAACCGTGGATAAGGGGGGACTTGTCAGGTCTGCATTTCTTTGTGTGCTCTATCTTATTAACTTTATGGGTAACAAAATTATTTTGTATTTGTGATTATTTTGTCACTAGCTTTAACTTGTATTTTACTTCCCTTTGAAGAATACCATCAAGATATTTACTAATTGTAAAGATTCTTTACAGCGTTTTAAATATTAAGAAAATGGAGAGCATAAAAATTGCTGTAAATTATGTAATTTTACATAAATGGAGAGGAAACACTGATTGCATAATTTTAGTAACATTGTAGTGTATACTGTTCTTAAGTGCTAAGCTGGAAGAGTTAATTGTTCTCCAGTGCTTCCTTACTTTTTTCTTCAAGGCATTAGTAGAAACTGATGTATTCCTGGTACATGAGGAAAAGGAGGCTCATAACTGGAGGGTATCAGAAGTCTCTGATTGCTCTAGGCCCTACCAGGCTGATCCAAGGGCCAAGGAATCATTATCTTGAGAAACCTGTAATCCATATTTGAGTCTGTCACCCAACACAGTTAGGGAACTCTGCTGTAGAGTTTCAAATTAATAGAATTATAAGGGAACTTAGGTAGTAGTCAGTGCTTATTTTATTTACTTGTGTCTTCTGTTTTAGTCTTTTTTTTTTTTTTTTTTTTTGTGAAAGGAGTCTCACTCTGTCACCCAGACTGGAGTGCAGTGGTGCAATCTCAGCTTGCTGCAACTTCCACCACCTGGGTTCAAGCGATTCTCCTGCCTCAGCCTTCCTAGTAGCTGGGACTACAGGTGCGCGCCACCATGCCCGGCTAATTTTTGTATTTTTCGTAGAGATGGGGTTTCACCATGTTGGCCAGGCTGGTCTTGAACTCCTGACCTCATGACCCACCTGCCTTACCTCCAAAAGTGCTGGAATTACAGGCATGAGCCACGGTATCCAGCCTGTTTTACTTTTTTCTTGATCCCGAGATCTTTCTCAGTTTTCTTGATTTTTTTTCAGAGAACTAACCATTGCTTTGTAGACCTAGTTGCCGATTCTTTCCTTATTTCCTTCTATTTCCTTTGGGTTTACTTTGCAAGTTGTTTATTTGTTTTTGAGACAGAGTTTTGCTTTTGTTGCCTAGTCTGGAGTGCAGTGGCACAATCGCAGCTCACCACAACCTCAGCCACAACCTCTGCCTCCCCACAACCTCTGCTTCCCGGGTTCAAGTGATTCTCCTGCCTCAGCCTCCCGAGTAGCTGGGATTACAGTCATGCACCACCACGTCCAACTAATTTTGTATTTTTAGTAGAGATGGGGTTTCTCCACGTTGGTCAGACTGGTCTTGAACTCCCAACCTCAGGTGATCTGCCAGGTGTGCTGGGATTATAGGCGTGAGCCACCACGTCCGGCAAGTTTTTTTCGGAGACAGAGTCTTGCTCTGTTGCCCATGCTGGAGTGCAGTGGTGCAATCTTGGCTCACTGCAACCTCTGCCTTCTGGTTTTAAGCGATTCTCCTCCCTCAGCCTCCCAAATAGCTAGGATTACTGGCACATGCCACCAGGCCCAGCTATTTTTTATATTTTTAGTAGAGATGGGGTTTTACCATATTAGCCAGGTTGGTCTCAAGCTCCTGACGTCAAGGGATCCGCTCGCCGTGGCCTTGAAAAGGGCTCGGATTACAGGCGTGAGCCACAGCCACCGTACCTGGTTTACATTGAAGATTTAAAAAAACTTCTTGGCCGGGCTCGGTGGCTCACGCCTGTAATCCCAGCACTTTGGGAGGCTGAGGTTGAGGTGGGCGGATTGCCTTAGCTCAGGAGTTCAAGACCAGCTTGGGCAACACAGTGAAACCCCGTCTCTGCTAAAATACAAAAAATTAGCTGGGCATGGTGGCGTGCGCCTGTAGTCCCAGCTACCTGGAGGCTGAGGCAGGAGAATTGCAAGAACCCGGGAGGCGGAGGTTTCAGTGAGCCGAGATGGTGCCACTGCACTCTAGCCTGGGTGACAGAGCGAGATTCGGTCTCAAAAACAAAAAAAAAAACTTATTTAGGCTGATTCCAGTGTAGTGGTGTTTACAACTCATTGACCATAGAGAGTTGCAGATTTTTTTATTCCTTCTCCACTCCCACTGCTTCATTGACTACCCTGAAAAACAAAAAAACAAAAAACAAGCATTAGTCTTGAGATGGATGTTTGGCTTATTACTTTTCAGTCCTTCTTTCTCATGTATTCACTTAATTTATACATTTTCATCCTAAAAATATACTATTTCTAGCTGCATCCCACACTTTCTTTGGTTGGTTTGTTTGGGGGAAATTCTCCAGGCTGTAGTTATGGCTATTGTTGCTTGCTGCTGCTTCTTTCTTCTTTTGCTTGATAGCTTTGTGAGAGTACATGTAATTTTGACATACTATAAACTGTACATCTTAAAATATGTAATTTGATAAGTTTTGTCATAAATGCAAGCAGGATAATGAACATATTCATTACCCCAGAACATTTCCTCATGCTCCTTTGTAATCCTTTTCTCCTCTTTTCCTTGCTCCTTCCCCAGGCAATCACTGATTTGATTCCATGTTTTTTTTTTTTGTGCCTTAGCCTCCCGAGTAGCTGGGACTTCAGGTGTGTGCCACCACACCTGGTTAATTTTTTGTGGGTTTTTATTTGTATTTATTTTTGAGATGGAGTCTTGCTCTGCTGCGCAGGCTGGGATGTAGTGGCTTGATCTCTGCTCACTGCAACGTCTGCCTCCCAGGTTCAAGCAGTTCTCCTGCCTCAGCCTCCCGAATAGCACCACTCCCGGCTAATTTTTTGTATTTTTAGTAGAAATGGGGTTTCACCATGTTGGCCAGGCTAGTCTTGAACCCCTGACCACAACTGACCCACCTGCCTCAGCCTTCCAAAGTGCTGGGATTACAGGCGTGAGCCACCACACCTGGCCCATCTCCCCTCCCCCCATTTTTGTTTTGAGACAGTGTCTCGCTCTGTCACCCTTGCTGGAGTGCCGTGGCAAGATCTTGCCTCATTGCAATCTGTGCCTCCTGTGTTCAAGGGATTCTCCTGTCTCAGCCTCCCAAGTAGCTAGGATTACAGGTGCCTGCCACCACACCTGGCTAATTTTTGTATTTTGAGAGATGGAGTTTCACCATGTTGGCCAGACTGATCTTGAACTCCTGTCCTCAGGTGATCTGCCTGCCTTGGCCTCCCAAAGCGCTAGGATTATAGTCATGGGCCACCGTACCAGCGATTCCATGTTTTTTAACATGTAGTGTTTTTGTTGTTTGTTTGTTTCTTTTAGTCAGGGTCTCACTCTGTTGCTCAGGCTGGAGTGCAGTGGTACAGTCACAGCTCACTGCAGCCCTGACCTCCTAGGTGCAAGTGATCCTCCAACCTCAGCCTCTACTTTTGTAGAGATGGGGTCTCACTATGTTTCCCTGGCCTGGCTTGATCTCCAAAGCTCAAGCAATCCTCCAGCCCCAGTCTCCCAAAGTACTGGGATTACAGGTGTGAGACACTGTGTCCAACTGTAATATTTATTTATTTATGAGAGTAGCTGAGACTACAGGCATGCGCCACCATGCCTGGCTAATTTTGTATTTTTAGTAGAGACAAGGTTTCTCCATATTGGTCAGGCTGGTCTTGAACTCCTGACCTTAGGTGATCTGCCTGCCCCAGCCTCCCAAAGTGTTGGGATGAGCCACCATGTCCAGCCATTATTATTATTATTATTATTATTTTTTGAGATGAAATGATGTGATCTTGGCTCACTGCAATCTCTGCCTCCCAGTTCAAGCAATTCTCCTGCCTCAGCCTCCTGAGTAGCTAGGATTACAGGTGCCTGCCACCACATCTGGCTAATTTTTATATTTTTAGTAGAGACAGGGTTTCACCATGTTGGTCAGGCTGGTCTTGAACTCCTGACCTTGTGATTTGCCCGCCTCAGCCTCCCAAAGTGCTGGGGTGTGAGCCATCATGCCTGGCCATTATTATTATTTTTTTACATGCTTTTCTTTATGTTCGACTTTCTGACAGTATCCTGCCAGAAAGGATATTTTTTTTCTCCTTTGTACTTTTAATCTTTTTTGTCACTGTATTTTGGATCTTTATTGTGATTTATCTTTCATCTCATGAATTTTCTCTTTAGCTGTATCTAATCTGCTTTTAAGATTGTCTGTGAGGGGGAAGTCTGTGTTGAGTCATCTCTGTTCCTCAGGATGTGGTTTGTTAAAGTTGTCAAGAATATGGCCTACTTTAAGAGATACCAAGTGAAATTTAGAAGATGACAAGAGAGTAAAACTGATTGCTAGGCTCATAAATGGTTGGTGATACAGGATAAAAATAAATACAGTACACCCAACTACAGGATGATAGTTTGTGTGACAAAGAGGTAGCATTTGTCAAGTTGCTTGTGCCCATATAGAAGGAGATATAATCTGCACATTGAATGCACACAAACTGCCAAAATATGGTATGAAGGTTGGTCTGACAGATTATGCTGCAGCATGTTTAACCAGTCTGTGCTGGCCCACAGGCTTCTCAGTAGGGTTGGCATGGAAAAGATCTATGAAGGCCAAGTGGAGGTGACCAGAGATGCATTACAATGAGGTCATTGATGGTCAGCCTGGTGCATCTGGATGCAGGCCTTGCCAGAACTACCACTGGCTAAAAGTTTATGTGGCCCTGAAGGGAGCTGTAGATGGAGGCTTGTCTATTCCTCACAGTAGGAAATGATTCCCTGGTTATGATTCTGAAAGCAAGGAATTTAATTCGGAAGTACATTATGGTCAGAGTGTTGCAGATTACATGCATTATCTAATGGAAGAAGATGAAGATGCTTACAAGAAACAGTTTTCTTAATACATAAAGAACAGTGTAACTCCAGACATGGGGAAGGAGATGTGTAAAGAAGCTTATGCTGCTATATGAGAGAATTCCATCGATGAGAAGCCGCCCAAGAAAAAAGTTGAAGTGAAACAGTCCTAAAATGTCCCTTCCCCAGAAGAAAAATTGAGTAGCTCAAAAGAAGACAAGCTTCCTCAGAGCTCAGAAGGAGGCTGCTGAGAGATAAACCAAACAATTTTCTATAAGTTTTTTTCAGATAAAGACAATAAACTTATTGACTAGCAGCTAAAAAAGAAAAAAGGATTATCTATGAGGGTATATATATTTTTTCTTTTTCTTTTTTTTTAAGATAGGGTCTTGCTCTATTACCCAGGTCAGAGTACAGTGATAGGATTACAGCTTACTGTAACCTCAAACTCCTGGGCTTAAGTGATCCTCCCACCTCAGCCTCCTGAGTAACTGGAACTACAGATTTATACTACCATGCCTGGCAATTTTTTTTTTTTTTATTTTGGTAGAGATGAAGGTCTTGCTTTCTTGCCCAGGCTGGTCTCGAACTCTTGGCCTCAAGGGATCCTCCCACAGCCTCCCAAAGTGTTGAGATTACAGGCATGAGACACCATGCCTGGCCTGTTTTTTCTTATTGTAGAATTTATTTTTCCAAATTTGCTTGTTTTGTTTGGCTTTTTTTTTTTTTTTTGGTTTTTTGGTTTTTTGGTTTTTTTTTTTAAAGTAACTTCACGTTTTTTGCCAAATTTCTCAAGATTGAGATTTTATATTTTTGAATGTAGCAGGTATATGAATAGTTTGCTAATATCTAGGGGAGCTTAATTTTGTTCCCCATTGGTCACTAGTACTTAAGGTTCATCTTTTTCTAATATCTGGGCTTCAGATTTTCAGAAATTTAATCACATTCCATGTGTGGACTGCTTTTCTTCTTCATCTTTACTGGTAGGATATCACTTTTTGGGTTTCAAGGCCAAAGCAGGGGGTCATTTACTAAAGTCCCTAGTCTTTTTTTTTTTTTTTAAATAGAGACAGAGTCTCAATATGTTACCTAGATTGGTCTTGAACTCCTGGGCTCAAGCAGTCCTCCCACCTCGCCTCCCAAAATGTTGGGATTACAGGCATGAGCCACAGTCCCCACCCAGCCACAAAGCCCCCAGTGTCGATGGGCCCTGGATTCCCACTTTTGTCCCTGGGGCCTATCTATAGCCTCAGCTTCAAAGTCTGCTACATCTCTGCTAAATCACCAAATGACCCCAGAGCAAAAGTGGCCTAGAATGCAAAGCTTCCTCTTTCTGGGATCTCATCCTCTTCTTCATCTTTATCACCTTGTCTCGTTTCTTGTTGTTCTATCTTTTTTTTTTTTTTTGAAACGGAGTCCTGCGCAATCTCGAAGGCTGGAGTGCAGCAGGGTGATCTTAGCTCACTACATCCTCTGCCTCCCAGGTTCAAGCAATTATCTGCCTCAGTCTTCCAAGTAGCTGGGATTGCAAGTGCTTACCACCACGCCCGGCTAATTTTTGAATTTTTAGTAGAGACGGGGTTTTGCCATCCTGGCCAGGCTAAGTCTTGAACTGACTTCATGATCCACCCGCCTTGGCCTCCAAAGTGCTGGGATTACAGGCGTGAGCCACCGCACCTGGCCAATGATTCTTTTAAGGAGTGTTTTCGGCTGGGCGCGGTGGCTCACGCCTGTAATCCCAGCACTTTGGGGGGCCGAGGCGGGTGGATCACGAGGTCAAGAGATCGAGACCATCCTGGTCAACATGGTGAAACCCCGTCTCTACTAAAAAATCTACAAAAATTAGCTGGGCATGGTGGCACATGCCTGTACTCCCAGGTACTCGGGAGGCTG
>CAUYLG010019121.1:0-12931 GCA_963573385.1 Cacajao melanocephalus | reverse complement strand
TGGCTGATACTGGTTGTTCCTTTCTATGTGTAGTGCTTCTTTCAGAAGCTCTTGTAAAGCAGGCTTGGTGGTGATGAAATCTCTGAGTTCTTGCTTGTTCTCAAAAAATTTTATTTTTCCTTCACTGATGAAGCTTAGTTTGGTTGGATATGAAATTCTGGGTTGAAAGTTCTTTTCTTTAAGGATGTTGAATGTTGGCCCCCATTCTCTTCTGGCTTGTAGTGTTTCTGCTGAGAGATCTGCTGTGAGTCTGATGGGCTTCCCATTGTGGGTAACCTGACCCTTCTCTCTGACTGCCCTTAGCATTTTTCCTTCACTTCAACCCTGGTGAATCTGATGATTATGTACCTTGGGGTTGCTCTTCTTGAGGAATATCTTTTTGGTGTTCTCTGTATTCCCTGGACTTGAATATCGGCCTGCCTTGCTAGGTTGGGGAAGTTTTCCTGGATAATATCCTGAAGAGTATTTTCCAGCTTTGATTCATTCTCTTCATCACATTCAGGTACATTTATCAAAGGTAGATTAGGTCTTTTCACATAGTCCCATATTTCTTGGAGACTGTTCATTCCTTTTTACCCTTTTTTCTCTAATCTTGCCTTCTCGTTTCATTTCATTGAATTGATCTTTGACCTCTGATATCCTTTCTTCTGCTTGGTCAATTCGGCCGTTGAAACTGGTGCATGCTTCACAAAGTTCTCGTATTGTGTTTTTCAGCTCCATCAATTCATTTATATTCCTCTGTAAGTTGTCCATTCTCGTTAGCATTTTGTTAAATCTTCTTTCAAGGTTCTTAGTTTCTTTGCATTGGGTTAGTACATATTCTTTTAGCTCACAGAACTTTCTTATTATCCACCTTCTGAAGCCTGATTCTGTCAGTTCATCACACTCATTCTCTGTCATGCCTTGTTCTCTTGCTGATGAGGAGCTGGAATCCCCTGTAAGAGGAGAGGCATTCTGATTTCGGGTGTTCTCAGCCTTTTTGCACTGGTTTCTTCCCATTTTTGTGGATTTATCCACCTGTCGTCTTTGTAATTGCCGACTTTCAGACTGGGTCTAAGTGGTCGTCTGTCTTGTTGGTGATGAAGTTTTTTCTGTTTCTTAGTTTTTCTTCCGCGTATGCCCTTTCCCCCCAGAGCTAGACCTTCCCGGGTTCAGCTGTGCTTACTGTGAAACTCTCAGTCCTCAGCACTCCCAATTGCTGTTCTCCTTGTGGGGATGGGACCAGCCAAGCCCAACTCAAAGGGCACCCAGTCCTGTATACTCTGCACTGAGAAGCGCCGCGCCAGGGCGTCGGCACAACAGCTGCGCCTGCCAAAAGAGTCATGCTAGCAACCTGTGTGGCTCCTCCGCTGCGTATCTCCCAGTTTGTAGGCAACAGAAATTCATCTGAAATTGTGGCATCCACTCACTCTCTGCGCTTTCACTGGGAGCTACAATCCTGAGCTGCTGCTAATCAGTCATCTTGGATCTCTTTCCCTGAACTATCTTTTGAATACCATCATTCCTAGATTCATAGTAGAAGCTCAATAAGCAATTATTGAACAAGTTGCTTGAAAATTTTAAAAATTTGTAATGAAAATAAGAGTTACAAATATATGTGTTTTATACCTATGATGAACTGAATTCTAAATTTTGTTTGTACAGAAAGACATACAAAATACCAGACCTTGCTGTTTTCGTTTATGAACATTTTAATTTACATTGTTATCTTGATGGTATTAGTTTTCCTTTTAACACAGCTAAATAAAACTCTTTTTTGGACTCAAAAGTTATCATTATCCTATGAACTGGTTGTATTGAATCTTTCCCAAGTTGTTTGCTCTCTTCTCCCTACTAGGATAATGTTGTAACTGAGCTAGTCACAGAGAAGTGCCACACTCTGAGTTCTAATTCAGGAGTCCTTTATTAGCTGGTGACCAAGAGATGGCTAACACTAAAATTTTTCTTGGCCCCAAGGGAGGGGCTTGATTTTCCTTTATACCTTGAGTTAAGTAGGAGAGGGGGAAACTAGTTGAAGTGGAATTTTACAGAAGCAGAATGAGCAGGTTAGAGGGACATGGTTGCAGGCAAAGATATTTCCAAACAATCACCTAGGGGGGTTCAAAGAGAGTTATTCACAATAGCAGGTGTGCTTGCCAAGCAGAATGTAGTTACATTGATTATCTGGTAGGATAAACACAGAGTCAGCATGGCATAAGCACAACATTGGTGTAGCCCAGTTATGAACCCAAGGCAGACCATGGCAGGGAGGAAGAGGCAAAAATGGAGTTTACAGCTAAGATGGAGTTAGTTAGGCTATCACATTCACCACTTGTGTTTTTGGGGAGTCACAGTGTTGACTCTTTAGTTACAACCAAGGAGTTGTAGTGGCTTCTGAGATACATAAGTTTGACAGAATTTATGCACTGTCTTATGAAAGCAAGGAGCCAGTTTAGTACGCAGGGTCCAAAGATTAAGCCTAATAGGAGGAGGAGAAGAGGTGCCGCTAGCCCAGTTATTAAGGTAGTTAACCACAGGCTCCAGTTAAACACACTTTGGAACCATGAGGTATTCTTCTCTCCCTCCCATTGGCGTCTATCTAAATTGTTCTGGACCTTTTGGAGGGTGTCTTTTATGACTCTGGACTTGTTAGCATAAAAACAACAGCTTTCTCCCAGTGCTGACATAAACCTCCTTGGGAGAGGAATACTAGATCTAAGCCTCGGAGAACTGCTTCAGCTAAAGATTCTACTTGGGCATGTAACATTTTTATGGCAGACTGGATATTTCTTAAATCAGAGTCTACCTGTTGAGCTAGGGACATTAGTCCAGTTTCCCCTTGGACCATGGCTGCAGTGGCAATGGCTGCCGATCCGGCCATGCTGAGACCAGCTAGGACAAGCACAATGAGGGAGACACCTCTACAAAACCTGGAATGTAGCCCTGGAGGAGCAAGGAGATGTCGTCCTTCTGGTTTGCTGTACACGTAGACCTGGGGAAGCACGTGGACTAGCACACACAGGACAGGTCTGGGTTCAGTTCCATTGATGCAGCAGGTAAGGCCCATGGTGCAAGCCAGTCAAGTATTGCTGGGTGCCTGGTAGAAGACTGAAGTGTTTAAGGTAGTAAGTAGAGACTGGTTACAAGTAGCCTGAAAAGAATAATTAGTTTCTACCCATTGCTGATTAGGCAGGTGGCATTTCCAGCAATGTCCCCTAGTGTGAGGGAATGGGGCGTGTCTGGCAGGCCAGAGGGCCAGAGTTGAGAGGGGCTGCAACTCCTACTCCAATATAGTATGAGGGTTTGGCCTTTAGGCCTAGCCAGCAATCCTGAGCCAGTTGAGGCTGGTTATCATTAAGAAGGTGATGTACCCCATTTAGAATGGACATTAGGCTGGATTTTAGGTGTTCGTGCTGAAACTGAGATGGAGGAGCTGGGACTGGCAATGGGGCCATTGAGCTGCCTGAGCTGACTTAGTTAGGGTGCAGATGGAACATCGGGTCACCTAAATCAGTCAAAGGTCCGATTTGCTTGGGTTGCCTCCAGGGGACCAGAAGTTTCTTTTGGATGGTGAACATAGATCCAAGGTCAAATCCTGTGACATACACCCTAAATCCCCAGGACATGCCGTAATGCCAATGAGCTAAATTGGGGTTACGGACAGTTAAGACAGTAGGGTTGCAATTTCCCTTATAACCATTTGCTAGTAGGTTTGTGAGCTATGGAGAGGGTTGAGGATTTGATGGATCCTCCAGAATAGGTGGCCAGGGTTACAAAAGACCAGTAGGGGCAGAGAAACTCATAAACTTGCTGGCAGCTCATATCTGGATTGTCCACTGGACACAGGTAGAAGTCAAAAGACTGAAGCCCTTGATCAGCCTCACCGGGTTCTCCACATCCGGTGTATCTTTGTCCAAATCCAGCGGTGAGGTCGACAGCACCCGCTCTGAGATGGATCAATTGTTCATGTGACAAATCCCAGTTTGGGGAGTAGGAATTTAGGAACAGAGCACATAAATCAAAGATAAAGAAAACCTGGTTGGGCTCACCTGCTTCCCATGAGGTATTTGCAAGCACACGTCCATTTCTGAAGTCAGTGAGGAGAAAAGAGTAGATGGGGGCAGAGGGCATAACAGGCAGACAGAGAGAATGATGATGAGAACTAACTGGGGGATTTTACCCGACTCAGGCATAGCTTTAAAGGACCTGATCCAGGCTGTGAGACCCATGTTTCTTGTTGGGTCTTGTTGGCCTTCTTGATGTGGGATTGGTAGATCCAAGCAGAAATGCCATCAACCTTCGGGGCTGTTGGGGGTGGTGAGGATGATGGTGTGAGGCCCTTTCCTGGCAAGGGTGAATCCTTCTTTCTGGAACTTTTTGACATACACCAGGTCACCAGGATGGAAGGGGTGGCAGTGCCCAGTCAGATCAAGAATTGGATTAGGGTGTGCTCCCTAAACGAGCGGCTGGATGATGTCCTGAACTTGTTGGAGAGACTGTAAGTACTGTAACAATTTAACAATTTAGCCTGGGATATTTCTGTGAAATGTACAACATTTAGCAGTATAGGTGGAGCCCTCCCATACATGATTTCAAAAGGAGAGAAACCTGCCTTGTAAGGAGTGCATCTAACTCTAAGAAGGGCTAAAAGAAGGAGGTTTGTCCAATTCTCACCGGTCTCTAAGATTAATTGTGTAAGAGTACTTTTTTTTTTTTTAATTTTATTTTTTGAAAGAAAGGAAAAGAGAGGAAAGAAAGTGAGAGTGAAAGAAAGAAAAAAAGAGTACTTTTTAAGGTGTGATTCATGCATTCTACCTGTCCAGATCTCTGAGGTTGGCAGGCACAATGGAGTTTCCACTGAATGTTTAACACCTTACTGACTGATTGGGCTATGGACGAGGTGAAGGCTGGCCCATTATCAGAACCTATAGCAAATGGCAGCCCATGTCTAGGAATGATTTCTTTGAGTAAAAATTTAACTACCATAGAGGCAGTTTCATTTCTGGTGGCAAGTGCCTCAGTCCATCCAGAAAAAATGTCTACCATTACCAGGAGATACTTATATCCCACCTGGTGTGGCTTTACTTCTGTAAAGTCTATTTCCCACCTTTCTCCCAGACTGCATCCCCAAAGACGGTGGCCCAGTTCAGGTTTTGGACCTTGCTTGGCATTTACCTGAATGCAGGTTGTACAGCCATTGGCTACCTGGGTGGTCAATTCCTGGAGATGAAGGATCTTAAAATGACCCCGTTAAAGTTGAGCTTATCTGGTTCCTCCTAAATGGGTGGTGGAATGGATTTGGCCAACTAGGGCTCATCCAAGTGACTCAGGCAGTAGGATTCTGGAGTCTGGGAGGATCCACCATCCGTCTTGATTTTTATTGGCCTGGAGAGTGATTGCTTGTTCTTCTTCCTCTGGGGAGTAGATGCGGCCATTCAGCAGACTAGGAGATGGGAAGGAAATAGCTAGTAACAAAGTTAATGGGGCAACTGGAAGTGTAGCCACCTCGCGGGCTGCAGAATCTGCCTTTTGGTTTCCCCTGGCAACAGCGGTGTTTTCCTTCTGGTGTCCTTTGCAGTGGATAACTGTCACCTGGTGGGGGAGCCACACAGCTTCCAGTAAGGCCAGGATTTCTTCTTTGTTTTTAATAGTTTTTCCAGCCGAGGTGAGTAGCCCGCGCTCTTGGTAAATAGCTCCATGAACATGTGCAGTGGCAAAAGCATACCAGCTGTCAGTATAGATGTTAATGCATTTGTCCTTACCCCACCTGAGAGCTTGGGTGAGGGCTATTAATTCAGCTTTTTGGGCAGATGTTCCAGCCAGCAAAGCCTGTGCCCACAGGATGTCTGTCTCTGTGGTGACAGCTGCCCGGGCTTTTCTTACCCCTGGCTTATGAAGCTGCTACCATCGGTGAATACAGTGGCGTCTGCTTCATCCAAAGGCATGTTCTGAAGGTCAGGCCAACCAGTTTCCATGATCTCCAACAGTTGCAATCATGAAGGGGGGTGGCCAGGTTGGGGTCAGGCAGAAGGGTGGCTGGGTTTAAGCACTTGGTAGAGGAAAAGGTTAGGGGAGGCTGACTTAGCAATAAGCTTTGATACTGAAGTATGCAAGCATTGGACATCCATTTTCCCAGAGCCCCCCACAGCAGGGATTCCACAGCATGAGGGGCCATAAGAGTCAGGTCCTGGCCCAGAGTTAGCTTGTCAGCCTCTTGAACTACGCTGGCAGTGGCTGCTACAGCCCACAAAAAACTAGGCCAACCTGAAGCCACAGGGTCAAGTCTTTTGGACAGGCAGGCCACTGGGCATCGCCACGGTCCCAGAGTTTGGGTGGGCTGTGTACCCCCTTAGCTATGCCCCTGTTTTCGTGAACAAACAAATGGAATGGCTTAGATATGTTGGGGAGAGCTGAAGCAGGAGCATTGGTTAGAGCCTTTTTGAGATCTTGAAAGGCCTGCTCCTCAGTCTCTGCCCAGACCAGCTCTCCGCTTCCACCAGTCACCACATACAGGGGCTTCGCTATTTCTGCAAACCTGGGAATCCAAAGGTGGCAATAACCCATTGCCCCCAGGAGCTCACGTAACTGTTTCTTTGTGGTGGGAGTGGGGATTTTCAGAATGACCTTCTTTCGGGCATTGGTGAGGCTCTTTCTCCTTTGTTAAGTTCATATCCTAAGTAGGAGACCTTGGAGAGACATAGCTGAGCCTTTTTGGCTGAGACCCGGTACCCGAGTTCCTGGAGAAGTTGAAGTAAGTCTCGAGTGTGCTGCAGACAGCTATTGGCCATATCCGCTGCCAAAAGTAAGTCCTCTATATATTGAAGCAAAGTACAGTTAGGGTGGCTAGCCTGGAAGGGTATAAGATCCTGTTGGAACGCTTCTCCGGAAAGAATGGGGAATTTTGAACCCCTGGGGCAACTGAGTCGATGTGAGCTGGGTGGTGTCACCTGAATCAGGATCGGTCCATTCAAAAGCAAAAATTGGCTGGCTTTTGGGAGCCAGAGGATGGCAAAGAAGGCATTCTTTAAGTCTAGAACACTGTATACTGTATGTTCTGGTGGGAGCAAGCGGAGAAGAGTGTACAGGTTAGGGACAGTCGGATGGACTGTGACTATCTGCCTGTTGACCTCCCGCAGGTCCTGCTTCTGTGGGGGTCCTGAGTTTTTGACTCAGGCTTTCTCCCAGTATAACTTTTACATGGAGGAGTATCTACTTTAGCTTCCCGGATTGCGGCAACTATGATTTTTGCCTGCTGCTTTGATGCCTTGTCAGATGGCTGTTCAGCTGCCAGAGCAGCCTGTTTTTGTTTTTCATGGTCTTGACTGTCAAAAACCTTTTGAGCTATTTCTAGGCGTTGAGAAATATTCATTCCAACAAATTCCTCAAGCTTTTGTAATTTTCTCCGAATATCAGGGGCTGCCTGGGCCACAAATGCCAAATTAATAGCACGGCTGTTTTCGGAAGCTGCTGGATCAAACTGGGTGTAAATTCGATAAGCCTCCTGGAGGCGCTCTAAAAATGCCCCAGGTGACTCACTGGGCCCCTGGACAACTTCGTTTGTCTTAAACAGATTCATGGGCTTCCGAGCCGCTCCCTTGATACTCGCTAGGAAATACCGGTGAAGCTCGTCTAAAGCTCTTTTCCGTCCTGTGGTGTTTGGGTCCCAATTAGGTCGAGTGGACGGAAAAACTTTCCCTAGGAGGTCCCGGGCCTCCTGCTCCAGGCTACCTGCGGAGGCAAGGAAAGCTCTTCTAGCCTCTCTATGAATATGGTGTCTTTCCTCAGAAGTAAAGAGGGTCAGAAGAAGCTGCTGGCAGTCATTCCAGGTGGGTCTGTCAGTCGGAAACACCAACTCCACCAGTGCAGTCAGGACTTGGGGTTTTTGGGAAAATGGTGGGTTCTGAGCCTTTCAGTTGTACAGGTCAGAAGTAGAAAAGGGAATGTAGACGATAAACGGAGCAGAGCGCTGGCTGCCCTGCGGGGGCGTTGCCTCCCTTAGGGGGAGCAGTGGAACAGCCTCCTCTGGCTGGGGCCTTGGGCGATGGCAGTTCAGGGGGTGGCAGTGGCCGAGAGACCACAGGAGACAAGGACGAGGAGATGGAAGGGGATCCCGGGGTGCAGGAGGATTGTAGGACGGAGGCAAGGGAAGAAGACAACTGTCTTCCTCCTCTGAAGGAGGCAGTACAGGAGGCGTGGAAGCAGCCGAGGGTTTGGGCAAAGGAGAAGTACGGCTCAGAAGGACTTTGGATGAAGAGTTGCGAGCGGCACAGGATCGTAGCCAAGGAGGAGGATTCTGGACTAGGTCCAGCCATGGATCAATACAGGGAAATTGATCAGGGTGTCCGGGTGTCTTGGTAATGACCTTCCACACTGCCTGAACCATCTTGGAGTCCGGTGACCTGGCTGGGGGCCATCCTGTTCCAAGTTTTGGCCATTCCACTTTGCAGAGAGTCCACAGCCTACCTTTAGTAAGGTGAACTCTGTACTCGCCTGAGAAGCCCAAGGAAAAATTGTCAACATACACTGGAGGGGTGTTGAGAAGAGGCAGACCCCACTATGGGAAGTACTTAGGGGAACTTAGCGGTTTCAGAGGTGGTCGGGGATTTCTTTTGGCCTACCCAAGATAACATTGATGTCTCCATGACTCAAAAGCAGCGAACTCTAACTATGGCCTGTTTGCTGGGGATCTGAGGAGAGAAAAGTGCCAAGTCCTGAAGGGTGTGTGTGTGTGTGTGTGTGTGTGTGTCAGTGCGGTGGGGGGAGGGGGCTATTGTAAATTAGATTGCATTCTTGACTTGGCTCTCAGCTTGAACGCTATTGGTGTACAGAAATGCTACTAATTTTTCTACATAGATTTTGTATTATGAAACTCTGTTGAAGTTGTTCATCAGTTCTAGGAAGCTTTTGGCAGAGTCTTTAAGGTTTTTAGGTTTGTAATCATATCGTCAGTGAAGAGAGATAATTTCATTTCTTTTTCTATTTAAATGCCTTTTATTTCTTTCTCTTGCTTGATTGCTGTTGCTAAGACTTTCACTACTATGTTGAATAGAAGTGGTGAGAGTGAACATCCTGTTCTTAAGCGGAATGCTTCCAGCAGTTCCTCATTCAATATGACGTTGGCTGTGGGTTTTCCATAGATGGCTTTTACTATTTTCAAGTATCTTCCTTTGATGCTTAGTTTACTGAGGGTTTCTATCATGAAGAGATAATAAATTTTAACAAAAGTTTTTTCAGCACCTATCACGATGATCATAAGGTTTCTGTTTTTAATTCTGTTTATGTCATGAACATATTTATGTATTGGCATATGTGGAATCAACTTTGCATTCTAAAATAAAGTCTTCTTGATCATGATAAATTAACTTTTTGTTGTGTAAGGATTTTTGCATACATCTTCAACAGGGATATTGGCCTGTAGTTTTCTTTTTCTATTGTGTTTTTTTTAGGTTCTGGTATCAGGATGATGCTGGTTTCATAGCATCATCCTTCCTCCTGATGGCTGGAGTCTTTCCCCTATTTCTTTTTGGAATAGTTTAAGTAGAATTAATACCAGCTCATCTTGGTTCATCTGTTAAAATTTGGCTGTGAATCCATCTGGTCCAGGTTGGTTGGTAAGTTCTTTATTACTGATTCAATTTTGGAGCATGATGCTGATCTGTTCTGGGTTTCAGTTTCTTCCTTTTTTAATCTTGAAAGATTGTGTATTTCCAAAAATTAATCAATTTCTTCGAGATTTTTTAGTTTGTGTGCCTAGAGGTGTTGGTAATAGTCTTTGATAATCGTTTGTATTTCTGTAGGATCAATTATAATACCACCTTTGTCATTTTTGATTGTACTCTCTTTTTTCTTGTTAATCTAGCTAGTGGTCTATTGATCTTGTTTATTATTTCAAATAACCACCTTTGGGCTTCATTGATCCTTTGTGTGGATTTCCAGGTCTCAATTGTGTCCAGTTCTTCTCTGATTTTAGTTATTTATTTTCTTCTGCTAGCTTTGGTGTTAGTTTGTTCTTATTTTTCTAGTTCTTCTAGGTGTGTTGTTAGATCATCTATTTGAGGTTTTTCTATACTATTGATGTAGGCATTTAACACCATAAACTTTCCTCTTAACTCTGCTTTTACTGCATCTCAGATATTTTGTTATGTACTGTCTCTGTTTACATTAATTACAAGGATTTTTTTTTATTTCAACCTAAATTACTTTGCTTACTAAAAAGTCATTCAGAAGCCAATTGTTTAATTTCCATGTAATTGTATGGTTTTGAAAGATCTTCTTGTTATAGATTTCTATTTTTAATCACGCTGTGGTCTGAGATTATGGTTGGTATGATTTTAATTTTTTGAATTTATCGAGACTTGCTTCCAAGAATGTGATTGATCTTAGAGTATGTTCTGAATGCTGATAAGAAGAATGTATATTCTGTGGTTGCTGGGTGGAGTAGTCTGTAGATATCTATTAGGCCCTATTGGTCAAGTGTTGAATTTAAGACAATAATTTGTCAGATTTCTCCAGTGATGATATGTTTAATTCTGTCAGTGGGGTGTTGAAGTCCCTCATTATTATTGTCTGTCTAAATGTTTTTGTATATCTGGAAGCACTTGTTTTATGAATCTGTGTGCTGCAATGTTGGGTGCATATATATTTAAGACATATATATTTAAATCTTCCTACTGAACTGACTCCTTTATCGTTGAGTAATGTCTTTCTTTGTTCTTTTCTGCTGTTGTTGGCTTAAAGTCTTATGGCTAAGAGCAGGTTGTGGCCAATGTGGATGGGTACATGCTGAATCATAGTTTTTTGAATAAAGTTCTCTGTTACCTCGCACAATGGGCTTATCTGCAGAACGCACAGTGGACTGAGCTCCCTGCTCAGCTTTGCAGTGGAAGACAAAGATGGGCGGGTTCAGACTATGAGGACCTGCCTGTAGATTCCCTAATGACAAGCACAAGCAACAGCTCCCAGGGAAGGGCTAGTGAGCAACCACAAAGAACCTAGTGGTGAGCTTAGGCTAGCATGGAGCTGGTAAATCTTCTCAGCTCAACATTCTATGCATGGGTAGGGGTGGGAACCTAAACTCCTTCCTACTCCAGAAGAGTGGGAGTTGGTCCAGATTCTTGGAGATCTGACTGAATATGGAGTGTAGAGGTTCTTACTGTATCAAAATCTCTTCATAGGAAGGGTGAGGTGGCTCAGGCTTCTAATCCAACCAAGCAGATGCTCCAAATGCCTAGTGATATGCCTAGGCATGAAGCAGAGGGCCCCTTCTGTGTACAGATTTCTGCACAGGAAAGATGGGGTGAATCAGGCTGCCACTCCATGTATGTAGGTGTTCCAGACACCTGAAGATATGCTGAAGGTGGAGTGGAGAGGACCCCACAGCACCACAATCTCAGGAGAGTAAGCTGAGGCATCTAGCTATAGCACACACAGGTGGGTTCCAGGTTGCCAAGTTGGTACTGGCTGCAAGTCTTGTTTCGCCCAGGAGAAATCGTAGCTACTGCAGCCTTCCTCCTGCCCCAGACCTGCAACAGGGAAGAGCATGTTTCAGCACCTATTGCTGGGGCACCTTCCACACTTGCCACACAATTCTGACTGTATAGACCCCCACCATACTTCAGAGCCCCAGTGTTCCAATCTCTGTCCTGAGACTAAAATGCCTGCATGTCCATGCTCTCAGGTGGCCAGAGAATGACTGATTTGTGTAAGCCTGTATTAAAAATGGTATCCTGCTGTCAGACCCAGGTCTGGGAAAATGCTTGCAGATTTTCCTGGTATTCTTTCCTCTCAATGTCTTCAAGACTTTCTCCACGTTTGCTCCAGGGCTTGAAAGAAACAAAGAGCTCTCCCAGGGCCTGCACTGCACAAAACCCCAGGGGAAAGGTGGGTCACAGAAGGGAGACTCTTTGCCCATCTTACATTCTGGGGCTCATTATTTGTTATCAGCCAGATGCTATCACCAGAGCTGTTTTCCCATCTACTTTTATAAGATTTGTGTGTCCTTTGCCATTGTGGTAGATTCCTGTTTTCCTTCTTAAAGCTCACAGAGTTGATCCTTATGCACTGTTACGGTATTTCCAGGTGGTTGAGGCATGTTAGATGCCTCCTGTGCACCATCTTGCCCAGTTAAATTCTGAATTTATGTTATTATATTTTTTGTTTTAGAATTTCATCCTCTTTATGGATTCCAGCTTTTTGATAAAATTTTATATTTTATCATCTAGTTATTTGAATATATTAATAACATGTGTATTAGGCACTTCTTGCATTGCTATAAATATATATCTGAGACTGGGTAATTTATTTTTTAAATTTTGTTTTGCCATTTTGAATTATTTCATTTTACTTCAAGTTCTGAAGTACTGGTACAAGAGGTGCACACGTTACTTTACATAGGTAAACGTTTGCCCTGGTGGTTTGCTACACTTATCAACTCATCACCTAGGTTGTCAGCCTAGGTGATCTCGGTTCACTCCAACTTCTGTCTCAAGGATTCAAGCAATTCTCGTGCCTCAGCCTACCCAGTAGATAGGATTACAGGCACACACCACCACACCTGGCTAATTTTTGTATTCTTACTAGAGACAGGGTTTCACCATGTTGGCCAGGTTGGTCTTGAACTCCTGACCTCAAGTTATCCACCCACCTTGGCCTCTGAAAATTATATTAATCCAATGTTAAGTAGCAGTGATTAAATTCTTGAATTTCTAAGCAAGAGTTGATCTATTTTCAGTTTTCCCTTGCTCCTATGGTATATCCTTTCAGGTGATCATACAGATAGCCCAAGTTTTATTTTTCTCCCTCATTAAATTCTTTTTTTTTTTTATTTTTTGAAAGAAAGAAAAAGAGAGGAAAGAAAGTGAGAGTGAAAGAAAGAAAGAAAAAGAATGTATGAGAGAAAGAAAGAGGAAGAAAAAGAGGGAGAGAGAACGAGATTCTTGTTCTACTGCCCAGG
>CAUYLG010019120.1:0-20370 GCA_963573385.1 Cacajao melanocephalus | reverse complement strand
CTTGTTGCATTGATCCTTTTACCATTATGTAATGCCCTTCTTTGTCTCTTTTGATCTTTGTTGGCTTAAAGTCTATTTTATCAGAGATTAGGATTGCAACTCTTGTTTTTTTTTTTTTTTTTTTTTTTTTTTGTTGTTGTTGTTGTTGTTTGCTCTCCATTTGCTTGGTAGATCTTCCTCCATCCCTTTATATTGAGCCTATGTGTGTCCTTGCATGTGAGATGGGTTTTCTGGATACAGTATACTGATAGGTTTTGACTTTTTATCCAATTTGCCAGTCTGTGTCTTTTGCCTGGGCCATTTAGCCCATTTACATTTAAGGTTAATATTGTTATGTGTGAATTTGATCCTGCCATTTTGATGCTAGCTGGATGTTTTGCCCATTAGTTGATGCATTTTCTTCATTGTGTCAATGGTCTTTACCATTCGGTACGTTTTTGCAGTGGCTGGTACTGGTTGTTCCTTTTCTTGTTTAGTGATTCTTTCAGGAGCTCTTATAAGGCAGGCCTGGTGGTGAGGAAATCTCTCAGCAACTGCTTGCCCATAAAGGATTTTCTTTCTCCTTCACTTATGAAACTTAGTTTGGCTGGATATGAAATTCTAGGTTGAAAGTTCTTTTCTTTAAGGATGTTGAATATTGGCCCCCGCTCTCTTCTGCCTTGTAGGATTTCTGCTGAGAAATTCATTGTGATTCTGATGGGCTTCCCTTTGTGGGTAACCTAACCTTTCTCTCTGTCTGCCCTTAGCGTTTTTTCCTTCATTTCAACCCTGGTGAATCTGATGATTATGTGCCTTGGAGTTGCTCTTCTTGAGGAATATCTTTGTGGTGTTCTCTGTATTTCCTGGACTTGAATGTCTGCCTGCCTTGCTAGGTTGGGGAAATTCTCCTGTATAATATCCTGAAGAGTGTTTTCCAGCTTGGATTCATTCTCTCCATCACATTCAAGCACACCTATCAAATATAGATTAGGTCTTTTCACATAATCCCATATTTCTTGGAGGCTTTGTTGATTTCTTTTTACTCTTTTTCTCTAATATTGCCTTCTTGTTTTATTTCATTGAGTTGATCTTTAAACTTTGATAACTTTTCTTCTGCTTAGTTGATTTGGCTATTGAAACTTGTGTATGCTTTACGAAGTTCTTGTGCTGTGTTTTTCAGCTCCGTCAAATCATTTATATTCTTCTCTAAGCTGTTTATTCTTGTTAGCATCTCATCTAACCTTTTTTCTATGTTCTTAGTTTCTTTGCATTGGGTTAGCACATGTTCTTTTAGCTCAGAGAAGTTTGTTATTACCCACCTTCTGAAGCCTGTTTCTGTCAATTCATCGAATTCATTCTCCATCCAGCCTTGTTCCCTTGCTGGTAAGGAGTTGTGATCCCTTGGAGGAGGAGAGGCATTCTGGCTTTGGGTGTTTTCATTCTTTTTGCACTGGTTTCTTCCCATCTATGTGGATTTATCTACCTGTGGTCTTTGTGGTTGGTGACTTTCAGATGGGGCCTCTGAGAGGACATCCTTTTTATTGCTGATGAAGTTATTTCTTTCTGTTTCTTAGTTATCCTTCTAACAATCAAGCCCCTCTGCTGTAGGACTGCTGGAAGTCCACTCCAGACCCTGCTTGCCTGGGGATCACCTGCAGTGGTTATAGAACAGTAAAGGTTGCTGCCAGTTTCTTCTTCTCTTATCTTTGTCCCAGAAGGATACCCACCAGATGTCAGCCTGAGCTCTCCTTTATGAAGTGTCTCTGGATATACTGGGGGTTAGGGAGCTGCTTGAGGAGACACTCTGTCCCTTATAGGAGCTCAAGTGCTGAGCTGTGAGCTCTGTTGTTCTGTTCAGAGCTGCTGGGCAGGTACATTTAAGTCTGCTGCAGCAGAACTCATAACCACCTTTTTCCCCCAGGTGCTCTGTCCGGGGAAGGTGGGGCTTTATTTATAAATTCCTGTCATTCTGTTGCTTTTTTTCAGAGATGCCCTACCCAGAAAAGAGGTAGTCTAGTCACAGTCTACCAGCAGAGGCATTGCTGAGCTGCTGTGGGCTCTGCCCAGCTGCTGTGTGAGCTTCCTTGCAGTTTTGTTCATAGGGGTATAGTTAGAACTGCCTCAGTAATGGTGGTCTGCCTCAGTCATGATGGACTGTCTCTGTAATGCTGGACGGCCTCGATAATGGCAGATTGCCTCAGTAATGGTGGACTGCCTCGGTAGTGGTGGACTGCCTCCGTAGTGGCAGATGCCCTTCCCCCTACATAGCAGGACCTTCCTGGGTCCAGCTGTGCTTGCTATGAAACTCTCAATCCAGAGTGTTTAAGATTGCTAGTCTTTGTGGGGGTGGGACTAGCCAAGCCAGATCACCTGGTGCTCTGTTTCAGCCCCCTTTTTTTCAGTTGAATGGGCGACTCTCTCTCCCAGGCTTTCCAGCTGCCAGTTAAAAGAGTGCCCGAGATTGTGTGAGTTTTTGTGTGGAGACCCACTGTGCTGGCTGAAACAGCCGCACTGGAGACTTGTGGCACTATTCTGCCTGGGAATCTCCTGGTCTGTGGGCAGTAAAAATTCATTTGGAAATGTAGTGATCACTCACACTCTGCATTTTCACTGGGAACTGCAATCCAGAGCTGTTCCTATTTGGCCATCTTCAGGAGATTCCTCTAAGAATACTTTTAATACTGCATATTCCACCCCAATTTGGAGAAATTTGGACTGAGAGTAAATAGACAGATTTAACCTCAGTCTCTAAGGTGAAGTTCGGAGGAAAATATTAAAATGCTCTAGATAAGAGAGAAGTAGTGAAAAGGGAATTTGATCATATTATAAATGAGAATTTAAAACATCTAACAGAGTTACTGATGTAAAGCATGCAAGGAAAACTAGAAATAAATGGCATGGCAAGTATAAAAACATTCTATGTGGTAAAAAATAATAGAAAAAAATAAGCAAGCAAAAAATCTGTTATGGAAGGAAACAGTCTAAGATGAGAGGATAATTCCCCAGGAAGACTTTATTCTCTCTTCTATAGGAGATTAGAAGAACATAATTTTATAAAACAAGAGCATTAAGAAAATGTTAAATGGAAGCTAAATTCCAAAATGAAGGAAGCAACTTGAGCAAAAGCCACTATATCAGAATTAATAAATAAGTTAGACAAAGTTATACATAACAAGAAAAATAGATACAATTAAATATCAAACCACTAAGGAAAGGAGTATAAGGCAATTTTGGAACAACATGGAATTAAGTAATTTTATGAGAATTATGGTGACTCTACACAGGAAAAAATATTGAGATTAGTGTGATTAAAAGGCAATAATAGGTTGAAACACAGGTTTAAAAAAATAAATCTAGCAAAATAAAAATTTGTGCCTCTAAAATAGGTAAGTCAACTAAGGTGACAGAAAAAGCCTTCCAAGAATAATCAAGCAAAATAAGAAAGAATTGAATTACAGATCATCCAAAAGATTCATTACAGTCTAGGAAAATTTTCTACAGCAATCTAAACCAAGAAAAGTCCAGATGAAGTTTTAAACTTTGGAGGTAAAAGATAATTCTTTAGCCAGAAAAAAATGTGTGTGTGTGTGTGTGTGTGTGCGTGCGCACGCACATGCGTGCACACACACACACACACACCCAAGTGCATGTATATGTGTATATAAGTAATGAGAGGTGAAGTGTCAGACTGGTCTTAGACTTCTGCTAAATCCAATGTCAAAAGAAATCAGAAGATAAGGGAGCAAATGTTAGCAACCTTCAGTGGTGTCTCAGTATGTTTTGTGTTGCGATAACAGAATACCACAAGCTGAGTAATTTATTAAAAAAAAAAAAAAGAAATATTTCTTAGAGTTCTGCAGGCTGAGAAGTCCAAGGTAAAGAGGCCCACATATGTCAAGGGCCTTCTTGCTGTGTCATCTCATGGCAGAAGGCAGAAGGGCAACAGAGCATGAGAACAAGCCAGCAAGAGAAGGCCAAACTCCCTTTTGTAACAGGTCACTTTCTCGATACCAACATTGATACATTCATGAGGGCAGAGCCCTCATGACCTAATCACTTCTTAATAGTCCCATATCTTAATACCATCACAATGGCATACGTTTTGAAGGGGATATTCAAACCATAGCAAGTAGGAAAGAGATTATTATGCCCAACTGAGGTTGTCAAACAAATTTAAGGGCAATAGGAAGACATGTCATAAGCAAAAACAGCAACAATCACACGAAATACTCAGGGAATATTCAAGTCATGAGTCCTTTCTGTATAAAAGGAAAGCAGTCACTTGATGTCAAAAATCCACCCAACTAAATATGCTTGATTGGAGATGCTAGAGTAAAAGATGAAAGGCATCCATCAACACACAAAGACAGTGAAGCAAACACTACAAAGCAGTAAAGAAAGCATGAATGAAAATGTATATGCAGCCAAATCATCATTCAGTAAATAAAGGAAAAAGGAAGACATTCTAAATCATGGAGGAAATCCAATAGATATGGCGAAAAAAAATAGAGCAAGCAAAACAAAACAAAAAAACAATACTTAGTGCAGTCTTGTCCCAAGAGATGACTTTTACTAAAGTGCAGAACTGAAAAACAATGGTAAAAAAAACTGACAGCAAATTTTGAACCCACTAAAATAAAAACAAAGAGTTGAAAATGTAGAAATCAGAGAAAATTAATATCATTAACTTGGGTAATGTATATATAACCATATGGCTTAAAAATTTGGAAGGAATTAATGCTCTGTAAATAACTGTTCAGCCAATCTGACAATGACTTTAATTTATGTAACAGAAATTTCTACTTACCACCATGCCTCCAAAATATTTTCCTGTATAAGCATCAAAACTGCATAGGTCAAAATAGGGAGCTTTTAGTTCTTTGGGAAGTTGGATCAGGAGAGGAAATATGGGAACATCATTGTGTGCTTATTTCTCATCTTTCAGCAGAACCTGCTCCATAGGAGAAAAAAGTTGCAACATGTTTTAAAATTTTACTTCATACTCTTGATATTTTTCATCATATTTTTCTTAATCTCAGATGATTTGGAAGTTTTATCATAGGTGGTAATGAATTTGTATCTAGAGCTCAGACATTCCATAAGTTCCACTTAACTTTTTAAATTCTGTTAAAGGCAATCAAAATTATAAATAATATTTTAAATTTAAAAAGTACATTATTGTTATGAAATCATTTATCTGTCTATTCTGCGTATAACTATGCATTATTTTGAGTGGTGATCCAGTTTTATCAACAATAATCACTTCAGATATTTTGGTCAATTGTTCATTTTGGTTGCTTTTTAAATTTATACTTTTTTCTGTTTTGAATGCATAATTTATAACTAAAATTTGTCATCTAAACAGTCATTTTGAAACAAGAAAATGAAAAAATTGAAATTTTAAAATGTGATGTTATGGGTAGATAATATTATAATTCATACTATTGTGTAAGGGACCATCATTTCTTAATCTATAAAATAATTTTACTTAAAGATTATTTAAATTAAATTTCTTCATATGAAGTCTTCAATGAGACTTTTTTTGTTTCATATATGTTTCAATCCATATCTGGGATTTTAATAACTTAATCAAGAATAATATTTTATTGGAATCAGAGGTATGACATTTGAAAGTCTACCAGACATTAATTTCATTTGCCTGATACCAAATTCTGTACCCCTTCCTTACACCTTATATAAAAATTAACTTATGATGGATTAAAGACTTAAAGGTAAGACCAAAATCATAAAAACTCTAGAAGAAAACCTAGGCAATACCATGCAGGACATAGGCATGGGCAAAGACTTCATGACTAAAACACCAAAAGCAATGGCAACAAAAGCCAAAATTGACAGATGGCATCTAGTTAAACTAAAGACCTTCTGCACAGCAAAATAAACTATCATCAGAGCAAATAGGCAACCTACAGAATGGGAGAAAATTTTTGCAATCTATCCATCTGACAAAGGGCTAATATCCAAAATCTAAAAGCAACTTAAACAAATTTGCAAGAAAAAACAAACAACCCCACCAAAAAGTGGGTGAAGGATATGAAGAGACACTTCTCAAAAAAAGACACTTATGCAGCCAACAAACATGAAAAAAAGTTCATCATCGTGATCATTAGAGAAATTCGAATCAAAACCTCAATGAGATACCATCTCATGCCAGTTAGAATGGTGATCATTGAAAAGGAAACAACAGACGCTAGAGAGGATGTGGAAAAATGGGAAACTTTTACACTGTTGGTGGGGGTGAAAATTAGTTCAGCCATTGTGGAAGACAGTGTGGCAATTCTTCAAGGATCTAGAACCAGAAATACCATGTGATCCAACAATCCCATTACTGGGTGTATACCCAAAGGATTATAAATCATTCTACTATAAAGACACATGTACTTGTATATTTATTGCAGCGATGTTCACAATAGCAAAGACTTGGAACCAACCCAAATGCCCATCAATGATAGGCTGGATAAAGTAATGTGGCACATATCCACCACAGAATACTATACAGCCACTAAAAAGGATGAGTTCATGTCCTTTGCAGGAACATGGATGAAGCTGGAAATCATCATGCTCAGCAAACTAACACAGGAACCAAAAACCAAACACTGCATGTTCTCACTCATAAGTGGGAGTTGAACAATGAGAACACATGGACACAGGGAGGGAAACATCACACACCAGGGTCTGTCAGGGGCTGGGGGGATTAGGTGAGGGATAGCATTGGGAGAAGTAACAAATGTGTATGTCTGGTTGATGGGTGAAGCAAACCACCATGGCATCTGTATACCTATGTAACAAACCTGTGTGTTCTGCACATGTATCCCAGAATTTAAAATATAATAATAAAAAAGTACAATCCTATTACAAAAAGTTAAAATTTGTCCGAATTTATACCCCCACACAGACCATACATAGTGCCATTCAAAGTAGAGATAAATGTAAACAAATGTAAAGATACGGTATTAAGTTATAACTGCATAAAAATTATTTTAAATTCCAAATTTATTCTTCAAATTACAGATTATTTCTTATCGATCTGAAATTTACTGTTTTCAGCCTAGTATTTGAAAAATTAACAAATGTTATGTTCTAACATAAAAACAGTATATTCTTTTTTAAAAGATAAGACCCATCGAAGATAAAGATGTTCTTGGCAGATAAGCTATGTTTTGGAGCATGCCTGAAATTCCTTGTAATTGCTCTACCTGTGTTAGCCTCCAAGAATTCCTCAAACCATTGCACAGTCTACCCTATACCAATTTTCATGTGGAAAAGCGCAGTTAGATGCCTAGCATAAGTTGCAATCTGTACATGACACATTAAGTTTAGTAGACAGGGCATGGACTGTGGAGGCAAACTGCTCGTGTTTGAATACCAGCTCCTTTACTCACCAGCTGTGTCACCTTGGGCAAGTTATTATACTTAACTTCTCTGTGCCTCAGTGTTCTCATCTCTATAATGAGGATGATAACAATGCCTGCCTTACAAAGTTGTTGTGAAGCTTAAATGCGTTGAAATAAATAAAACCCTTAGGTATGTCCTGGCGCATAGTAAGCATGATGTAAGCATTAGTGTTTATTTTGTCATAGTAACAAGTATTAAACTATAACTTATTTGTTCTTTTAAAATCTAAGAGTATACATGCCAAATATGAGTGTTAGAAATATCATGGTTAGAAATACCAAGAAATAACTTGAAAAATCAATTTAGAGACTCAAAACATAGCTTCTGTAACTGTAGGATAGAATTTAATAGGCTAGACATACAGTTTGGATTGCTCAGGGCAAACTGAGATTGCCCAGGAAAACCTAAGTTTCTGCTTATTGTCCTGGCATATTTTTAATAATATTTCTTTCATTCTCAAAAGGAAGCCACTTTGGATGATGTGTTGTCATTGTGCTATAATTAAAAGGACAGAACTGTGCCACTTGGATGGACTTCGTTAAAGTTAGAACCTAACTCTAGTTTTCAATTAATGTTACCTATGAGAAATTAAAATGTTTCTTTTAGTCTTGAAGAAAACACTTGTTAGCAATCAGTAATTCATTCACTTGTTCATTCAATAAATATTTATTGAGTCACTATTCTGAGGATAAATCTGTGAACAAGGCAGACAAGCTCTCTGCTGATGAAGCTTACCTTTTTGTGAAAAACATAGCTAATTAAAAAGTAAACAAGTATCTAGAATAGCATCTGACACATAGTAGGCATACAATAAGTACTTTTAATTCTTTTTTAAAAATATACAAGATGTGATTAATTTTAGTAAGTATTCTGAGAAAAATGAAGTGATGAGAGAAAAGGAGTATTTGAATGTTATGCAAAGAACAGGACTATCAAAAAATGCCCTGGGTATTTAATGTGGAGTGCCTGGATTTATACAAGATAGGTGGGATCAGCCCCACTCCCTTGCTCCCAGCCCTTCTTCTCATGTGAGGTCTGCTTCTGAACTCAGCTTCACAGGACTCCAGCATCTTTCTCCACCTAGGTCCCAGGGTCTTTATATGCTGTCGCCTATAGTTGAAGACAATTCCTATTCCTACTTGGCCTCTTAAATCCAGATTCTCTGGCACACAGACATTCTGGCGTTCTTCACTAATGATGTCACTCTAATGTCTAATGAATTAAAAGGGAGAGAAATGAGAGGACAGGGTTTTTCCACTCAAATATGGAACCACACTGCATTTTCAGCAGAGCTTCTCAGCTCAGTATCTCTCTCTCACACTCTAGGTAATGGAAGATGCCTTAACAAAACTTTTGCATTTTATTCTAAAAATAATAAAAAAAACTATTGGAAAATTTAAAACTAGAAAGTAATATGATTGATTTGATTTTTAAAAGTTATTTTGATGGTCATGTAGATAATGGATTGGAGAGGAACAAGAATGAATTTAGGAAGTTACTGCCTTTAAAGAAACTGTGTGGCTTTGACCAGCATGATGGCAGTGAAAACTGGAAGAAGTGAAACAATTTGAGATCTATTTTTCAAGACTTGGAGATGATTTAAATGTCAGAGGTGGGAAGATGAGCCAAAATTACTTCTTTCTTTTTCTGAGACACTGTGGATGGGTGGGGTAATATTACATAAAGGGAACAGGTTAAATCAATAGCTCTCTTTTAGATATATTATGTTTGAGATGCCTATTACACATTCAGGTGAAGACAATTTAGAATGTGGATGGAAATATAAAAATGAGGTTTTTGAGGAAAGTTGGGTTAAAATGTAAATTTGACATTCGTCAGCATATAAATTATATTTTAAAAGCCATGCGACTGGATATAATCACCTGGGGAGAAAGCAAAGAAAGAAATAAAAAGGGGCCAGAATGGGACCCTAAGACACATTTAGGGTTTAGTTAGGAAGGGAACAAGCAGAAAAACAAAAAGCAGAAAAACCTGGAGAATGATCATCAAGAAAGTCAAGAGTGAAGACTATTTCAAAGAGAAAGGATGAGACAACTGTACTGAAATCTTCTAGTTCAGTAATATGAGCACTCAGAAGTGTACATTGGATTTGGAAATATAGACACATTGATGAATTGATGAGAACAGTTTAAAGGACAGGCTGGAAATTGACTAGGAAGTAGATTGTCCATAGCAGCATGTAGGCAGGTGGAAGTACAGAAAATTTGTTCATTAGGTTTTGCCTTCAAAGGCAGCAGGGCAATTAGGTAGTTTTTAGAAGAAAAAGTGGGATCATTGAAAGCTTGCTTGTAAATAGGGGATACCAGAGCGTGAGTGTAAGCTGAAATAAGTAAACCAGTGGAGAGCATGTGATTGATGATGTACAGGAGGACTGAAGGACCAACCTCTACAGAAAAGTGCATTATGATGAGATGCAGAGAACATTTGAAGGAATTTTCCTTTACGACTAACAGTTATTTTTTTTTTAATTTTGTATTCTTTGCTATTTTTAATTTTTATGAGCACATAGTAGGTATATACATTTATGAAATACATGAGATGTTTTGATTCAGGCATACAATGCACAATAATCACATCAGGCTGTGTAGGGTGACACACCTGTAATCCCAGCACTTTGAGAAGCCAAGGTAGGAAGACCACTTGAGCCCAGGAGTTCAAGACCAGACTGGGCAACATACTGAGATCCTGCCTTTAAAAAATAAAAATACAATATTAGCTGGGTATGGTGTTGCACATGTGGTCCCAGTATACTTGGGAGGCTGAGGTAGGAGGATCACTGGGCCTAGGAGGTTGTGGCTGTAGTGAGTTGTGATCATGCCAATGTACTCCAGCCAGGAGACAGAGCTAGACAAAGAAAGAAGAAAGAAAGAAAGAAAAAGAAAGAGAAAGAAAGAAAGAAAGAAAGAAAGAAAGAAAGAAAGAAAGAAGAAAAAGAAAGAAAGAAAGAAAGAAAGAAAGAAAGAAAGAAAGAAAGAGAAAGAAAGAAAGAAAGAATTAGGGTAAATAGAATATTTATTATCTCAAGCATTTATCATTTCTTTGTGTCACAAACATTATAATTATACTTTTTAGTTATTTTTAAATGTACAATATGTTATGATGGACTATAACCACCCTGTTTTGTTAACAAATACTATATCTTAGTCATTCTATCTAACTATATATTTGTAACCATTAAGCATCTCCACTGCCCCCCACACCACTCACCCTTCCCAGCCTCTGATAACCGTCGTTCTACTCTCTATCTCCATTAGCTCAATTGTTTTAATTTTTAGTTCTCACAAAGTAGTGAGAACATATGAAGTTTGTTGTTCTGTTTCAGGCTTATTTCACTTAACATAATGTCCTCCAGTTCCAACCATGTCCCAAACACAGAGTTTTATTGTTTTTATGGCTGAACAGAATAGTACTCCATTGTGCATATATACCACACTTTCTTTACCCATTGGTCTGTTGATGGACATTTAGGTTGCTTCCAAATCTTGGCTATTGTGAATAGTGCTGCAACAAATAAATAAAAATACGTATATCTATTCAGTACATTGATTTCCTTTTTTGCGGGGTGAGGAGAGTATATACCCAGCAGTGGGATTGCTGGATCCTATGGTAGTTCCATTTTTAGTTTTTTGAGGAAACTCTAAACTGTTCTCCATAGTGATTGTAGTAATTTACATTCCCACCAACAGTCTATGAGAGAGTTCCCTTTTCTCTACATTTTCACCAGCATTTGTTATTGCCTGTCTTTTGGATAAAAGCCATTTTAACTGGAGTGAGATAATATTTCACTGTGGTTTTGATTTGCATTTATCTGATGATTAGTGATACTGAACACATTTTCATATATCTGTTTGCCATTCATATGTCTTTTATTTGAAAAATATCTATTCAAATTTTAAATTTTGAATTTTTAAATTTTTAAAATTTTTAATTTTTAGATCAGACGATTAGATTTTTTCCTATAGAGTTGCTTAATGTCTTTCTATATTCTGGTTATAAATACTCTGACAGAAGGGTAGTTTGCAAATATTTTCTCCCATTCTGTGGGTTGTCTTTCCATTTTATTGATATTTTGTTGTTATTGTTTGGTTTTGTTTTGCTGTCAAGAAGCTCTTTAATTTGATGTGATCCCATTTGTCCGTTTTTGCTTTGGTTGCCTGTGTTTTCAGGGTATTGCTCAAGAAATCATTGCCCAAACCACAGAGTTAATCTTTTTGAAAAAAAAAAGTTGAAGGAGAGTCAGTGATGGTGGATACTAGTGCAGGAAAGTTTGTATTATTGGAAGCATTTGCCCCTGAGAGTTTCTCATTTCTTGGTGAAGTTACAAAATGTTAGAGTCGGATGAGGTTTGAAAGGGAGGAGAAGGTATGGCGCAGGGTGGCAGACAGAATTCTAAAAATAACACCCCCAAGCTCCCCATGCTTGTCCCCCACTGACCCTCACTCATGTGCAATCATTTCCCCTTGGAGTAAGGCTGAAATATTTACATATGATGAAATATCATTCATGTGATTATGGTATAGTATATGGCAAACTGGAGATTATTTGAGTGGGCCTAATCTAATCACAGAACGCTTTCAAAGCAATTTTCTCAGGGTGGTGAGCAGAAGAGGAAGTAAGAGATTTGAAGCACGAGGAAGATTCTATGCATTGTTGCTGGCTTTGAAGATATAGAGAGCCAGGGTCCAAGGAACAAGGGAAACCTGCAGGCGCTGACAGTGGCTCCCAGTTGACAACCAGCCAGGAAATAAAAATCTCAGTTTTACAACCACGAAGAATTTTATTTAACCACAACCTGAATGAGCTTGCAATGTATCCTTCCCTCGAGCTTCCAGATAAAAGCCTTCCCTGTCCATCATTTAAATTTCAGCCTTGAGAGACCCTAAGCAAAGAACCCAACCCATCTCATTCAGACTTCTGACTTTCAGAATTGTGAGATAGTAAATTGGCATTGTTTTAAGCCAGGACATCTGTGATAATCTGTTATGTAGCAATAGAATACTAATAAAAATAGTTATTCTGAGATTGGGGAAGTTAACATGCTAGGAAAGGTAGTAGACTTTTAATATTGTTGAGTGTCCAGTAGGGATATGTGGTCAATAATATGAAGTAAAACCATATATTGTAGATGCGATATAATTTTAGTGCCATCTAGTATCCATCACCTCTGACTCTCCTTCAGCTTCAGCCATAGAGATGAAGGCTATTTGGGTTAAATCAGAATTAAGATTTTGACAATTAAGTATGAAAATGACAAGAACAAGCATTTTTGCAAAGGTGAGTTTATAATAATGTACAATGGGACCTAGGTGAGGAGAAATAAAGACAAAATTTAAGACAGGCATACTGAATGTTAAGAAAGTGAGTTATAGTCATCTCAGTCAAGCATAAAAAACTTGACAGAGGAAGGGCTGATGGGAGACGCTGATTGACAGTGGTGTGTTTGGAGTTCATGCTGGTGATTTTAAGATCCAGGGTGTGATCATGGGAGTACAAAGAAAATGTTAGAAGTGGAAAAGTTGAGGAACTGGCAAGACAGAAAGTGATGGTTCAGCCTTATGGATGACAAATTACCAAGAACGAAGACATGACTAGGAGGAGGACAGAGGAACCAAATTCTCTAATAAATAGGAAAATCAACTAGAGAGGTCATTAGTTGATAGTACCAAGGAGGGGCAGGAAGCATAATATCTTGATGGGAAAAGTTTTAGTTTTCCAAAAAGGAAGCAAGATAAATGTCTTGGATGCAGCAGGAGAGAGTAAGAACACTAACCTCCTCCCTAAAATACAAAGGGATTGGGAGGAAAAGTAATCTTTACTCCAGAGTACTAGAGAGAGACCAGTACTCTCAATAGGTGGCCAGGTTTTGGTCACAGTAAGATGGTGAAGGGAATTTTCAATGAAGACCTTGAGGATATAATAGAGTTGACTGATCCCAAATCTTGAATCTCAGAGGACATAGAGAAAGAGTTTGGGATGAGAGGGTCAGGTGGAGACTTAGTGCTCATGGTAGTAGATACATGGGGCTAAACCTTAGAGACAGCAGGTGGTCTGAGGCTTAGACTTCTGTAGGCAATAGTAATAATCTGGAATACAAAGCAAGCTGGAGCCAGTGCTGATTATCTCTTACAAGGAGAAAAGTAACAAGTACAAGCTGTCTTATCAAATACATAATGTGGCTGTTTAGGAACCTATTTCCCTTCCTGGGGGCTCTCAATGGTATGCAAGCATGGTAGGGAGTACTGACCCAGAGTGACCATGGTACCTTCCTCCAGTTCACCATTCAGTAGTAGTAATGATCCCATAAATGAATAAATGAGAAGCTCTTTTTGTAATATTGGCATCAAATAGATTATGTTATTATATGAACGAGAATTTAAGTATGAATAGTGAAAATATTCATACCTGGTCCCTTAATTCAGGATCACACAGTGCCAACCTGGCCACTAGGATTCATCTTTTTAACAGGGATTGAGATACGGGACTTCCACAGGAGGAACTGGGATCTAGGTCACGGTTTCTTTTTATTTCAATATTTCCTTAATCCTTACTTAATTCTAGCTTTTCTAGTTCTATTTACACACTACTTAACCTAATCTGTCAATAAAAATTGTATATAGTTAAGATGCACAAAATGATGTTTTGATATACATATACGTAATGAAGCAATTACTATAGTCAAGCTAATTTACATATTCATTTCCTCACAGTTACCAATTTTAAATTTTTTGTATGATGACAACACCTAAAATCTACTCTTTTAGAAAATTTCTAGTATATAACACAGGGTTATTAACTCTAGTTCTCATGCTGTACATTAATCTCTAGACTCATTCATCCTATCTAACTGCAACTTTGTACTTTTGACTTAACTTTTCCCCAATTTGCACTTCACCCTCCTCTTGCCCTTGGCAACCACTGTTCTTTTTCTGTGCATTTAATTTTTAGATTCCACATGTAAGTCATATCCTCAGATATTTTTCTTTCTGTGTCTGATTTATTTCATTTAACCTAATTTTTAAAATCATCCTTTGGTCTTTAAGTTCTTAGCCATTTGACCCATAACTTTTTCTTTCTCTTAGGCAATGGTAGGTAACTCAGCTGTAGAAAAAGATTGACTCTGAATGGGAGAGACAGGTGGGCCTCCTTTTTGAATGTTTGCCTCATTAAAGCAAACTCTGTAGATGGATGGATAGATCGATAAATACATAGATAGATAGGTAGGTAGACAGTTAATATATGTACTTATTATTACACATATAAATATATATACTTAAAATTTTCACACTTTTCTAATTATAATTTAACATGACAATTATTATTTTTTTTGAAAGAAAGAAAAAGAGAGAAAAGAAAGAAAGAAAGAGTGAAAGAAAGAAAAAAAGAATGTAAGAGAGAAAGAAAGAGGAAGAGAGAGAGGGAGAAAGAACGGGATTCTTGTTCTAGTGCCCAGGCTAGAATGTAGTCTAAAAATGGGTATTAAAAACCTCTTTTATGCCAACAATTGTGCTTAACTATGGAGACAGGAAGGAATAAGGGATGAAAATAACAAAAAAGCAGCCAACCAATATTTTATTTAAACCTGTGAAATGCTGTACAATTGCTGAGGAGTTGAATTTAAGACCATATTGTTAAAAATGTAAAGTTACTAGTATGTATGATAATTTTACAACCTTCAGATATGATACATTATTGGCAAAACATGTTGAAGTACCTAAAAAGAGAAAAGGTCAGATCACATGATTAATAGAACTTCACAGATATTTACTTTTTTCTCAGCTGTCTTTCTACATAGCATTGAATTTGGTATTATTAAGTGTGACAGTTCACCTATCATGTTTTAAGCTTCTTCAGGGAAAATTAAAAAAAATACAGCAATTTTTCTCTTTAAGAGTAAAGTACCAATGTTATGTTGTTATGGTAACTAAAGTTATAAAACATATTAGAGAAAGGTAGTTCCTCAGAAGTTGCCATAATTTTGTAATCGTGTACGAACAATACCATTTTGTTCGAATGCATTCATTGTTATATGATTATAATTGTTCCCAGAACGTTCTAAAGGATTTCTAGAAGAATAACTTCCTAAAAGTCTTTAAAAAATTGACAAGGCAAATATTTATTACTTTATTAAGAAAAATATTTCCAGCATTTTACTGAGCTTAGCATACTCAAACTTATTTGCCAGCAGTTCATGCATACCTAGAAACTTTTCTATTGAGAAAAAGTATGCATTACCTATAACTAGGCAGGGGTCTATATAAAATATTTATCAGCCATGCTTATTCCTATTAATTGGGTTTTGAGTGGAGGAGAAAATCAATATTTTGATAACCTTTTCTGTTTTAATTGTCTACTTGATATCACAAATATAAGATAAAACTTTAATGTATAAAATGTAATGATTATGTCACATTACATATGTGTGTTAACATTTAATCCTCTATTGGTTCATTTATTTTCTAAAAGTAATACTCTAGTCATATAATCCTCATTTTTATAGTTATTTCTTTAATATATGAAATTTTTATTAACTACAAAATAGAGACATCATAAATATAACTCAATATAAGTATTTATACTTATCCCTGATTTTAGCAGCAAAACACAACAGAACCTCCCAAAGATTAATGTAGTAGTTCTCAGTTGCGCATATATATCTTTTCTAAGCACCTATTTCAGTTTCACAACCCTGCTGAACAATTCGATATGCTTAAGTGATTCTGTGCTATCTATATTTTGAAAGTTTCACAGGTGACTCTATGAGTAACATCTTTCCTCTGAGATCCTTTGCACTAAAGTATAAGAAAGGAAATATCTTTTTAAATATGTGGACAATGTTGAGCATTCTGAAATGAGAACATATGAGAACATTATGAATCTTGTGCTAAATCTTTTGTTCATAACACTAAAAATGCTTCAAAGAACACTGGAAAAGGATTCTCCAACAATATTGTCCATTCAACAGAGTTTGACAATAACTTTTGGCTGGAAGATTCCCCTAGGATCCTTAGGGTGAACCACTGGCCTTCCCATCAGGTTGGCCCTGCAGCCTTGCCTTTCAGCCTGTCAAGTATGTTTTAATTTGTTTTTAATTGTGTTACACAATTTTAAATTGTGAGAGTTCAACTTTAACCATTCCATTTCTAGCATCTCTTGGAGAATCAGAAGTTCTGGCAGCATGAGATCTGTGCTCCCACTGAGGCTGGACCAAGCTGCCCTTTCAAATGCAGCTGGGCTCTCCTGATTGCCATGGCCCCCACTTCTCAAACCCTTTGGTGAGGCACACATCTCTCTTTGTCAGGGCTGGTTTCCTGAGCATGTTGCCTATGCACTTGAACTGGGATCTGAAAAGTAGTGGTTACATGTAACTGTGACCTTCTCCTGGAAGACTGTGGTTTTGTACTCCTGCATCAACCGCTGTCTTTTGAAACTAACTCCCCAACCACTTACAAAATTTATCTCAACTATTCCCCACACCTCACACCAGGGAACCTTATCAGAATCACCAGCCTAACTTAAATACCCATTTTCTGGGCTCCCATAGTCTAGATTTATTTCTGAAACAAAATGCTCACAACATTATATTGAAAATATTAAGTGGGAGTGTATATCTCCTACTAAAACCAAAGGCAGGAGAGTGTTGCACGTGCAAACTATGAGTAGGCAGAGAAAAGGCTGGGAGCTATAGTATGTAGGTCTCATAAGAATAAGAGCAGGGAGAGTGTCTTCTATCATTCATTCATCCACGCATGCATGCACAAAGATGTATTGAGCTCTGTCTGTCACATATGTGGTATTTTGCTGAATATCATAATGGTAATAGAGGCAAAGCCTCTGACCTCAAGGAACTTTAGAAATGATTGAATTAGGCCAGGCACAGTGGCTTCATGCTTGAAAGCCCAGCACTTTGGGAAGTGAAGACTGGAGGATCTCTTGAGGCTAAGAGTTTGGGACCAGCTGGGCAGCATAATAAGACCCTATCTCTAAAACATTTAAAAAGTTAGCCAAGTGTGCTGGCACATTTCTGCAGTCTCAACTACTTGGGAAGCTGAGACAGGAGGATTGCTTGAGCCCAGAAATTCAAAGTTGCAGTGAGCTATGATCATACTCTAGCCTGGGTAACAGAGTAAAACCCTGTCTGAAAAAAAAAAAAAAAAAAAAAAAAAAAAAAAAAACTGAATTTAACTCTTTAAATCAAAAGAAAAGTACTATTTTTGAGATAGTCTAATATTGAACTGTTTTGCTTTGTTTTCATTCCTGTTATGAAGATAAAGTGATCAATGTGCTGCAGGCTTAGGTTAGGGACACCCCATCAGCTAACAGTTTCTCAACTAAAGATTAAAGTTAAAGCAAAATGTCTAGCAGCAGGTGGGATAGAAAATTGCCATAACCAAGGTAGCTCACTTAGGAGTGAAGATAGGAACAGAATAGAGAAGGAAAATAGTTGAATAAATATACAGCTGCAGTTGATGGGGGGAAAATAGGCCAGGGAAGATTTGTGTAGAGAAATAAAGTACTTGATTGCACTTTAGTCAAATAAATTCCCATAATATGCCTCAATAACAGCAGCAGCAACAAAAAATAAGCATTAGAGATGAGCTTAACTGTTAAAGACAGGATAAAAGGTAAGTTAAAGAATGGCAAAAAGTCTTCCAAGGCTGTCCAAGAAATAGATGTTGAGTTCTTCTTAGTACAGATTATTGTGAATGTTTATAGCTTTATTCCCTCAGAAAGACAAGCCCTGTAACATGGAGCTTTTTTTTTTTTTTTCAATCTTGCACAGAAATAAGAGAAAAAAAGAGAAATAAGGCAAAAAAGAAAAATCCAAAAAAATGGCATAAGTAGAAATTCACCTGGATCAGAGATTCTCTAAATAGAGTCAATTTTCATTTCTAGAACTATACATCCATGTTACAGCCACTCATATTGTTTAAATAGTTTTGAGGATAAAGTAATACTTTGGGGTTTTAACACTCCACAGTGATGTTGGTTTTAGAGGTTTCTCTCCAATTCTGAGAATTTGGGTACAGAAACTTGGAGTAACTCACTGTTAGATAAGATATTTTTATGTATCTATCAGTTCATTTTACAAAGAGACGCTCCAGTTATAATTGTTATTTTTAAACTCTGGAAAATAAGAGTAAGTTAGAAGGCTGAAGCTTAAATTTCAACATATATTTTCTTTCTTTAAAAACAACTTACACTCAATAAAAAGAGTAGAGAAAACAGAAGAAACATGGAAAATTAAATATTTATCAATTCTATTCTCCTTTCATAAAACCTGTTTGCATTTTGGTGTATGTTTTTACAGACTTTATTGACATAAGTTTTAAAAGAACATTTTAATATTAATATTGTCCCATGGTTATGTGCACTTTGCTCAAGTTTATCACATTTCTACACGGTACTTTTTTGAATTTCAGAAGTTGGTGTTTGTTTTTCTTAATATGGTTTTAGATAATAATAGCATTTATTGAATGATTTCTATAAGCTATACTCTGTACTAAGGATTTTAAGTACAGATCATGGTTAAAATTCACACTATAATCTTAGTTGGGTACTTTTATTTTCCCCATTGACAAGCCAGGAATCAAAAAGAAGAATCAATAACAAGAAATGTTTCAGAATTCAGAAGCCAAGTCATCAGGTGGGAGCTAGAACCAAAAAATGAGGGTTGCCCAGTGATAGATGGGACCACAGATGGAAGAGCTGCCCAGCAGGAGCTGGGCCATGAAGGAGACAAAGCTGCCGACCTGCCAGGAAAGTCCTCCAAATAGGAATGGGGGTGGCTCCTGGCTCTTCCCTTCCTCCCACTTTTCAGTCTTTTTCTGCTAGTATTTCCCAGCTCTGAACCCCAGCAGACACCAACTGAGACAGGAGCTTGGGAAGCAACAGTGGACACTGGAAAGGCAAAAAAAGGATACGTGAGCAGCAAGGCAAACGACCAGCACACATTCATATTGTCACACACCAAGTACTGCTGTATTACGGGATCTTTCTTTCTTTTCAGTGTTTTTATTGCACTGCTACCATCATCTTCAGTGGTTTTAGTTTTATATTTTAATATCTATATGTTATATATTAAAGTTCTGTCTTGTTTTGTTCTTTTTTTTTTTAATGTATCCTAGGCTATTTTTGCCTGTTCATTCTTCCAAAGGAAATACAAAATCACTTTTTCCAAGGCCCTAGAAATAATATGACAGGGAAGTTTAGAGATTAATTTCTGAAAGATAGGGAGCAGTTTAAGGCAGAACATATGGACAGCTTGCTGAACCTTATTAATAACACCTTGTATGAGCAGATTATAAAAGTTCTGGTCAAATTTATGAATTTAATGTAATTTCCACAAAAAAACCCAAAATCATTTTCTATGCTACTTACACGCTGACTCTGAAATTTATGGGAAAAAAAGAGTAGAACAATATTTTGAAAGAAAAACTAAATTGAATATGTCCTTAAATTTCTGCATATTAAAACATATTATAAAGCTACAATAAGAAAAATAGTGTCAAAGGACCCCAATTTATTATTGTTTTTCCTTGCATTTTTATTGCTATAGTAATTATGATCTCTTTTTTATCTTTTCTAATTTTTTTCTCTCCTTCTTGAGTTTATTTGGGCAAACTTTATTTTTTGAGATGGAGTCTCACTCTGTCGCCCACCCAGGCTGGAGTGCAGTGGCGCGATCTCGGCTCACTGCAACCTGTGCCTTCTGGGCTCAAGCGATTCTCCTGCCTCAGCCTCCTGAGTAGCTGGGATGACAAGTGCACGCCACCACGCCTGGCTAATTTTTGTATTTTTTTTTTTTTTTTTTTTTTTGGAAAAGAGAGGAAAGAAAGTGAGAGTGAAAGAAAGAAAAAAAAAGAATGTACGAGAGAAAGAAAGAGGAAGAAAAAGAGGGAGAGAGAACAGGATTCTTTAAATCAGCAAGTTGAGAATTTGGGAGGAGTTAGAACAAGT